>JAXQQM020092433.1:0-100828 GCA_034641835.2 Pinus albicaulis
AGCCATCAGTATTTTTTTACATGTTAGTGATGACTATATCTACAGCTGAGTTTTCTAGAAACTGATTTCCTCATGTCAATATGTCATCCAGAAAACCCTCCTAAAACTTTTTTCGCCTTTCTACCTTTTCAGTTCGCCCATGTCGAAATCAAAACCTCATTATCACAATCCTATCTAGCTTCAGCCTTATTGGTCTACCCACCAGCTTTAAAAGGAAAATCCACATCTGTTTCAAAAGTCTCCCCTATGTTAGGAAGTGGCGCTTTAAGACATTTCACCCTTGGCAATCCTCAAAAAGCCAAAAAGCCTCCATCTGCAACAGACCTTCCATGACTGACCTCTTACTTTGCAAATGAAATTGAAAAACAGCCCTAAGTCGCGCCACTCATATCCCTTAGATCTCAGCACTGCATAAACCCCAATCTCAAGCTGACTGTTAGGTTTTTCACAGTGTTCTATGGTTTCTACAAAGGCAGGAAATATAACTTCATCTCGGGATTAAATGCTTGATCTACAGTTAGAGGAACAACTGCTTCTAAATGTAACTTGAGCCTGAGATATGTCTGCAGAACAGAAAGCTACTCATCTGGACTTTACAACTCTTTCCAGCATGAAAATCACAGTAAGAAAGAGACACCACTGTCTCAGCAAACTGGTAAATTGTCAAGGCCCAGAACCTCCTTCATTTACAAGCAGAGGGTTAGGGCGCCTCCTTCATCCACAAGCAGAGGGCGCTGGCCAATATTGACTTGGAAGATTGCAAAGGTCCAGGTTTGTTTTGTATTGAACAGTGAAACAATATCTCCAGGTTTTATGAATTTGAGTAATGGTCATAACAGGAACAGAGTTTGGAATATGCTAGGAAAAAGAGTCTGGTCTGATAAAGGAGGTCATCTGAAGCTTTCAAATCATGTGAATTGTTGAAATGAAGAAAGGCATGCCATTGGTGAAAATTCCAATCATAAGTACCCTGCTTATCCACAAGATCAAATAGAACAGATGCTGACAACAAATGCCATTACCCAGGCAGAAGGAAAGTTCTTGTTTTCTCAAAAGACACTGACCTCCATAATTACAGAGATTATCCTTCAAATGGTTTGTCATGAGATGACCAAAACACATGATGATATTTTAGTCACCCTTAGAGTAGTACAGAGGAACAGTGTCACTGTGGCTAGGGTTTCTTCTGAAATACAGTAATGCTTGCAAGTAAAGATGCTAATATTGATGTTTTTCAAGTGGTTTACTTACCATCACATTCAGAGAAAGGCTGTGTCAAACATAGTTGTCAAAAAGCCTTCAGATACCTTACCTGATGAAGAGCCTCCTCCATATATGAGCAGATGGCCAAAGCCATTGCAGGTTGTTGAAAACTGATGGGTCTAAAAAGTGCAGTGGAAGGATACCAAAGAACTGAATAGGAGTCATTGCACAGGTAAGTTTTACTGTTTATGATGCCAAGGTATTGATTTCCCTTTTCAAAGAGCTATCTCTCAGACTGTACCTGCAGTAGAAAAGAGAAAATATTGAATATATGTATGCCATTGATACCAAAAAGAAGGCAATTTTCCTTGAGGGAAAGGGTCAAGCAACAAAAAAATATCACATGCCAAAGGTCCAAAGAAGCGCTTTTCAAGAAATGGTGTTCAAAGCTTTCAAATGTTTCTGGCGCATTATGAATGGTCCTTCCTTGATAAAAAATCGCCAAGAGGGGAAAACATTGAACATAGTCCAGTTATGAAATGGTTCTATTGACAAAAGGGGTTAACACACTGGTCAAAGCAAAATAATGACTGTGTATCAAAGAGCCATGTTTTCTTATTTTACAAGCTTATCTTTTCAGATAGACGAGGCAAATGGGTATACAATCTTATGAATAGGCAGAATAACTTTGTTTTGATGAATTATCACTGTTCATATGTCTTATAACAAACACAGTTGTCATCATTCCAAAGGGCAGATGTAGCACAGAACTACATGGAAAAAGGACCTGCAGACAAGGCTTTTAAAATTCTGTCACCAAGAAGATTTCCCCTTTAAATTATTGTTCACTATGTTCCAAAGGTCTTTCAGCATGTGATCATTGTTGGATAGTTTAAAAAGAAGAAGCACAACCTTTATTATTTAAGGGAACAAAGGTACTGTATACTACACCTACAGGCAGGGATTCGAATACCCACTATAGGTAAAAGATGAAGAAGCTGCCGAAGACCAAGAGTTATCAGAGAAAATTGACAAACTACCTGTGTTATTAAAACACCGTAGCAGAAGTGGTGGAGTTGGTTGAATTGTTTGTCAAAATTTAAAGTTCGGGGTCAAAGTCGATGTTCGGGTTCACATATTTAAAATGAAAAAACCCACTGTTTTAAAACAAAACAGAGTTGAACACCAACGTTCTTTTTCCAAGTAAATGAACGTTGGAATTTTGTTTTAAATTGACATCAAATAGAGGGAAATATTGTCAATTTCAAAACTAAAACCACCCTCCGTGCCTCCCTAGCACCGAAACAAGGCAATCTTGGTCAAAATAGCACAGCTGCTCGTTCTTGCACTGCGCGACGTGCCTGGGTTTTTGCGCGACGTGCCTGGGCGAAAATCTGCACGAGCCACCGTTTACAGCACGACGCGCCTGTACAGGCCGCCCGACCGCCCGACAGGCCGACCCGACAGACTGTATTTGCGCGACGTGTTTTCTTCAGAGGGTGCCGCGCAAGTGTCAAAGGTCTCCAGCATTACTCCAACTTTCAAAGCGGGCGTCCATAAAAATTCAAGGTATTTTTATGAATTCCCCATCGATTGCAAGGTGTTGATAAATGACAAGAATGTTTAAAACCCCGGACCTTGCCATTATTGTTAAAAACAAAAGCAGTCTTTTCTACACAGTGAGCTGAAATATTGCAATATGATAAAAGGCCGAATTTGTCTTTCAAAGAGCACATATAGAGATACGGGGTTTTGAGGTTGTCTTGTAAAGATTTGTGCTTTGATTAGAAGAAAACTTTGTTATGAAAAGACAGGGTTTAGTCTTAAAAGAGAAAACTATCCTCACAGTCCTCCATACCTTGCCACATTGTCAAAGCAGTGAAATGCAACCAGTGGAAGGAATTGTGACATATTTTCTTTGAAAAAGAAAACTCACACAGTTTCAACCTAAAGGCTTGTGGTATTCTTAAAAAAACTCTGTCATTATCACCCCAAACCTATGTATTGACATTCTTAGCATATGTGTAGATTTGTTTGAATTAAATGACACAGAACACTTACCACTCTGCAGATACATTTAATTGTTAAATATTTGAAAGCCTTTCTGAACAAGGAGTTTTTTTTTGTGTATGGGTTGACATCAAAGATTTTAAGAACAGAGTAATTATTGGCATTTTTCTGAAAGACACTTTAGTTAATCGCCTCCCTTTCAATCGTATTGTCCCTAAGTGCAATTGTTGAAACGTAGTTTTTTCCAAAGTGTGTGAGCCACTCTCTTAAAGGCGGCGTAGTTGTTGGTGATTGCATTTAACATTGAGACAGAGGTACAGGTGTAGTGTTGACCTTTGAAATTCACAAGTAAAGAGGTGGTTTTCCTAAAGCACTATGCATTGATTTTACACCTAACCTAGGTCTGCCTTTTCCTTGCACTATATTGTATCATTCTGAAGATTTTTTGACAGAGAGTTTCCAAAGGTGACGGCACATTAAAGGGCAGAGTTTGTTGATGAGAAGTTAACATTGGAGGCAGAGGTATATATGTGTTGGTGGATCTCTTAAACTCACAAGCAGAGAGTGTGTTTCCTAAACCACTGTGCACTAATTTTACACCCAACCTAGGTCTGTTTTTTCTTTTCACTACATTATATCATTTTGAAGAGCTGTTGATTTTGATATTTTTCAAGAGGAAGACCATTTCTAAGGAGCAGGGTTTTAATATTGAAGATTGGTCTTATAGATGCAAAATGCAGGGGTTGGTTGATCTATAACAAACTCACCAGGAGGAAAGATTGCTTAACACTATATACAGGAAATTGACACAGGAGTTTGTCTCATCTTTACACATGGTACCATGTTAAAAAGTTTGCCTGGCTGAAGTGCATCCAGAGTTGGAGGGCTGTTTTTAAGAAGTGCAGAGGTGGTTTATTCAAAGAAACATTGTTGCATTTTATCCAAACCACAGTGTCCATATCTGTCCAAACAGTCTAGTGGCCAGTTTCAATCCAGCAGAGCATTGTTCATACAGTAAAGGCAGTTTGCCTCTTCCAAAGCTTGTTCAAGTCAGAATGCCTCCAAAGAAAGATCACAGGAGCGGTCCACATAAGAGATATGAGCCTATCTCCATAGAAGAAATCAATGCTCACCCATCAGTGCTTTTCAATTTCCATGAAGTAGGCTGTCTTGATTTCTGCCAGAGAATAGAAGAAGTCAGGAGTTTTTCGCCACTTACACATTTGTGCGCTTTGAGATTCAAGGTCAAACACTTCCAGTTGGCGGGTCTTGATTTCAAAATCTCCCCAAGGTATGTATCCAAGGCTACCAAGATCCCGTATCATGGTGAAAAGTGGTTTAAACAAGCGCATCTTGATCTAGAGGATTATAAACCTTTCATCAAGCCTGAACACAGGGAAACCATCACTGCTATTTTCCCTTTTTCCTATCTTCTTGACAGTTATTCTCCGCTGATGAAAGCCATAATGAGATATTTCACTTGTGAAGGGAGGTTTAACCAAATTTATGCCTATCATGTCCGCTTGTTGATGCATTTTACCAGAAGCCGGCAATTAAACCTTCCATACTTTTTGTCCAAAAGCATAGAGAAAATGGCAGCTACTGTCCAAAAGAAGGCTCCACCTCAGCAAATCCCTTCTCTCTTTCATCATTCCTTGATCAAGATTATCTTTTTACACTAGCTGGAGAAGAAAGGGGTTTCATGGGATTCCTTCATTAGCCATGCAGATTTCGCCACTGTCCCTCCTGTTCATGTGTCTCCTACTCAGCCTGTCCATCGCCCAGTGCCTTTGTCTAGTAGGCCTACCCCTAAAAAACTCAATATGACCACTGGGCAGCCAAGTCAACAGGGAGAAGGAGAGGGCAGTGAACCACAGGGAGAAAAAGAAGGCAGTGAACAGCAGCAGCTAGATATTGAGGGACAACAGCAGTTGGAGATTGATGAACAGCAGCAACTAGAGTTTGAAGATCAGCAGCAGCTACAGGTTGATGAACAGCAGCAGGTACAAGAAGAGGGACAACAACAGACAGAAATTGAAGAGCAGAAAGTGGAGCAAACAATTGAAGCGCCTTTTGAGCCACAAACTGGACAGGGTATTGAGGAAGGACATCAAGCTGAAGCTGCCACCTTAACAGTGACCAAAACTATTCCTAGTAAGAGGAAATTGCCCAAAAAGACACTTTCTAGTTTGCCAAGGAGGAAAAGCGCCAGATTGGCTTTCAAAGGCAAAAGTAAAATTGGAGAAAGTACAAAGCATGGAGGTGAATTAGCTATTATCCCTATCCAAAGTGATGATAGTGACAATGAGGCCCGCCTCCTTGAAAGCCTCCTCATTCACAAAGAGGGGAAAATTGAGGTGTTACAAGAAGACCTTCAAAGGGCGAGGAATTTCAACCACTTCTTGGAGGTTGAAAACAAACAAATGAAGTTTCATGCAGCTATTCATGAGGCAAGGGAAATCAAGTATAAGAAAGAGGCAGAAAAGGCGCAAGCAAGAATTGAAGAGCTCATTGGTGAGTTTGATGATGAAGAGGAGGAAGACCAGCCTAGGCGGAAGAGGCCTAGGACCATCGGGCTTAGAAGAGCCTTGGAAAAACAGAGAGCAGAAGAACAAGCTCATTTCGAAGCCTTTCCTCTCACTGCCCTCCTTGAGCAGGAAATCGAGGAAAACAAGGAAGCATGGCTTGAAAGAGCTAACCAGCATTTGGAAATGAAGCTTGAGAAGGCAAATAGGGATCTTGAGCTGCAGAGGAAGAGGGCACACCACTTCCAAAAGCTAAATCAGTTCGCCAGGCGAAAATTAAAGGTAGCACAAGAGAAATTGAAGAAGTTGAAGGGGAAGCGCCTAGCACGGAAGGAAGGGAAAAGCATATCATCCCTTGATATTTTGGCCTCAGCTTCGGAGCATGCAGGACCTTGAGGGTCATGCATGCTTACCCCATCTGCTGCAACTTTTTGTTTTTTTGGCATTGTTTTTTGCCAAAACCTATGAATCTTCACAGTATTCTGGCTTGATGAGTTGTCAAAGGAGGAGAATGATACCGATGGATGCCATAATTCTATGAGCAGGTCTCCAGCGATTTTCAGAGCATTTGGAGATCATTCGCCCCCTCAAATTGGCGAAAAATGCCCTCTTTTTGCACATTCTGCCCGCCATATCAGCAGTCTGCTATTTTCTGGGTTTTTGCACACAGGTACAGTTTTGGATGACTTCCCGGCCTCAGATTGAGCGTTGGTTCCGCCAGGCCGAGCAGATTACTGAGATTCTTCCAACGCAGCTATCAGGATATCAAGCCGACATCAGGAAGTCTGCCATTTGCATCCAGCAAGTGAGACCTTTTTCAGGCATAAATATGAAGCATTTTTGTAATTTTTGAACTCCAAAAATCTGCTTTTCCCAAATGTGCGTTAGGCTATTTTTATCATGGGAAAATCATGTAAAGTCAATATAATTTCCGTTTTTAGTAGTTTTTTAGATATTTTATGGGATATTTGTGCCTTGGGCTTTGCAAAGCCTCAAGGACAAGTTTAGATATTTTGACTTGGCTAATGGGATAGCTAGTTGCTCCATGAGGTTTTCCTCCCTCAAGCCTATTTATTCCATGGTTCTCATTGTAAATCAGAGGCTGAACTTGAGAGAAGAATTAATACATTGGTCATATGAGTTTTGAAGAATACACTTGAGTTATGATTTTTGGACTGCCTCTTGGATGCTTTTGAGGAATGATGAAGGATTGTTGATGGATTCCTTGACATGGTAGAATGGTATAGTGCTTCTTAATGTGTTTTGTCTTCTATTTTTCACTCATAATTCATATTTCTTGCTGCTATAGATCAGTAAAGATTGATTTTGAGATATGCCCATGGAGGCACCTCAAAATCCCTGAATCTTCATAGCTTGATGTTTTCTTTCTCCCTTAGTTATGCTAAAGAATTCTTAGCTGCTCTTTAGTAACCTAAGGTATTGTTGCTAAGTTTTATTCATCAGTTCCATGTATGTTGAGTAGGATGTATGGTTTTCCCTACCTACCTATCAGCCGCCCATAGTTCTGTCCATAAAACTTTCTCTTTGACTGATTTGTTGATCATCTGTTTTGAACCATGAGGCTTAGTCCCATCTATAATGCCCTTTGCCTAAAACTATGAAAACTTATTTGTCCAAGTGCCCAATGACTTAGAGACTATGTTTAGGCGTTCCGGCATAGTTTATGAGTTGTTATTTTGTCTCATGTGTTTTCCCCAAAGTCTGATAGCCATTTCCCGAAGTTAGAGGGTCTTATACCTCTATGTATGTCTGGAATGTTTGATTTCTATGTATTAATTAGCTTATAGTTATACTTAGCATGATTAATGGCTTGCTATTACATGTTCATGTCTGCTATTAACTAGTTACACTTGAAATCCCTTGTCTTTCACCAACTTATTGTCCACTTAATCCATTTTTCCCAGAGATCCCTTCTACCGTGAATCAAATCGGCCCTACAGCAGCTTTACATCATCTCTTCATAGCTTCCTTGACCTGTTTGACCCCATAGCCCAATTTACCTACATCTTGTTATCCGCTTATGTATTTTGTCTTTGATCGCTTCATCCCTCACAAACTTAAAAACTAAAAACCAAAAATCAACTTGCAACTAGTCTAATATCGTAACACGAAGTAAACACACCCACATCTTTTACACATATATATAGGAGTCCTCTCGGAAATCCGGGTGACACAGGGTCCTGGGCTCCAAAATCTTCGTTTGATGTTTACATCGTCATTTCACAGCCAATCGGCCAAACTATTTGACCTAACATACACACATCACTGTGACTTATTGAGTTCTGATAGTTCAGTGCAAACTTTTATAGGCTCCTTAGTCCTTCAACTTTTAACTTAAACCATCAGCCTCTAGAATCATTTAGTGTAAACTCTCTGTTTCACCATCTTAGCAAAGTGATGAATCAGGTTTATAACACTTTTACATCCTAAGCTGCACATAAAACTCAGAAAAAACCACAAAAAACACTCCCTTAGATTGGATTTTGACATTATTGGTGGTGGACCATACACATATACTTCAAAACAATAGACATTCCACCTGGCGACTCCACTAACTTCTAGTGAGCCTTACTATTTTACCAAATTCTAGGCTACTATCCGATAGACCTATCCCATCACTCACTAACATAGCGGGAGATGGTAAGACACTGAGTACATAATAGTCCAGCAAACTCTTATAGACTCTTTGGTCCTTTAGGTACCATAAACAAGCAAGCAGTCCATAGACTCATTTTTAGAGTAAACTCTTTTGTTCTCATCACCCTAGCAAAGTGTTGAAACAAGTCTAGGATACTTTAAACCATAGGCTGCACATAAAACTCAGAAAATCCAAAAACATTCTCAGATTAGTTACTGGTGGTGGACCATAGCTATCTTCACAACAACAACCCAGTTCCACCTGGCGACTCCACTAATCCATCCCTTTTATTTTGACCATCCTTCACCTTAGTAAAACTTTAGAAAAACCATTCATCCAGAACATTCACCAATACCACTCTCTCTAAACTCTGGATCTAAAATCTGGCTTCACGAAGAATCAACACCAGATCCCATCCAGAACCAAATCCCCCTATCATAGTAGATGACCCAGAGAAGATTCTGTGGCAAGCTTCCGAAACTGACCATCTAGCTACTGGTAGATCCATCCGTAGAACAATATCTGTACCTAAACATCGCACTATCCTACTAGATTCACATTTTGAATTAGAGTCATCACAAACTCTTCCCAAAAGAAAATCATATAGTAAGATAAACTTTGACGATCTTGAACCCCTAGACCCACCACAGAGTACTATTAGAGAAGCTTCACCCACCACTCCTCCTGATTTCCAGCTTCTCTATCAGTTTGGCTCCTATCATCCCAGATCTGCTCAAAACCAGATCACTAATTCAAGTTCATCCGCCACACCTGGTCAATCCACCACTGTTCAAACCACTTCATTTCAGCCTACTAGTCCTCATCTTGTACATCATCCATTAGCTCCAGTCATGGCAGCTTGGTACGCACCTTTGGTGTTGCCACCACCTTTAGCTCCTCTCCCAAACAAATATCAAGACAAGATCCCACACTTTACCGGAGAAGACACCACCACACCTCAACAACATATAAGTAGGATGACTGATGCTTATGAATACCTAGAGGTACAAGACGAGACTGTCAGAATGAGAATATTTGCCCAAAGTCTTGGTGGTGAACCCAAAGCATGGTTCAAAAGCTTGGCTCCAAACAGTATCCATGATATCCCATAACTACATCAAGTCTTCAGAAATAGGTGGGAAATCTGAAGAAACCCCATTCAAATCCTGTCAGAATATAACAACCTAAAACGGGAAAATGGGGAAAGTGTCCAAGCTTACTGTACTAGGTTCAACAGTGTATATAACTCCCTTCCACCTCATTTCAAACCTCCACTTGGTTTAGCTTTGGAAAAATTTCCCGAGGGTTTTGATCTGGACATGACATATCATTTAAGAGACAAGGATCCCCCTACCTTAGAGGAAATGCAACAAATAGCTATAAAAGCAGATGCCAACTTAGCTGAAAAAAGAGCTAGAACTAGATCAGAAAGAAAGGTCACATATAGAGATGAGGTTTCTACTTCATCACCTTCCCTAGATCCCAGAATAGATGAATTAGTCAAATCCATGGCTAAAATGTGGGAAAAGATCAATGAAAAAGCTCCTGTTAGGGACAACCAACCAAACCCTCCAATCAGAAACCGAAACCAAAACTTTAGGAGGGAGCAGCCCCAAAACAGACCAAGGGATAATGACCAACAGATCAGGCCACCTTTCAATGAAAACTATGTGGAAGAAGATGATAGGGACTCAGAACCTCTTGATGAACATCATTTAAACCTCATAGGGTCTGACAATGAGAGTGAGGTGTACCTCACCGAAGAAGAACAAGTGTTCTTTTCTCCTGATCAAGATGAGACCAATTATGAAGATCCCGATGACCCTGCCATAGAGTTTCAAAATGCTATTGTAGAAGCCCACAGGCAATATGACCTTAGAAGCAAAAGAAACCAAGATAATTTCAAGAAAGGTAACTCTGATACTGCTAAAGCTCCAGATACCATCCTCAAAAAAGCATCAAGCAGTGACAAAATCAAGGTTGAAAAGACTGACCAAAGCCAAGCTAAAGTTACCCAAACTAGTCCTCTCTCAGATACTCCTGATACTTCTACAAAGGTCACCAAAACAACTATGGCAAACAAAAACCCTAAACAAGGTCAACAAACTCAGAACATAGACAAGGTCTTAGCTGAAAAAGCTGAAACAAACATATCTAAACTCCAAATGCCTTTTAGCTTTGAAGGCGAAATCGCTAAGATCAAAATCACCATGCCTCTTACTGAACTCATTGCCCAAAACTCTTATAAATCCCAAGTACTAAAAGTCTTAAATCTAGGGAATGATGCAAACACTGTTAATCTCACTGATGACATTCCCGAAGTATTGTTTGGTCCAAAGGTAGAGGGAAAATTCCAAGAGGGAGCTACTCTTCCATTTTACATTAGCCTAAACATCCACGACCAAATCCTCCACAATGCCATGCTAGACTCCGGCGCCTCGCATAATCTTATGCCGAAGGTAGTAATGGAGATTAGGCTTGGAAATCACAAGGCCATACAAAGACTTGTATTCATTTGATTCAAGCAGAGTCCAATGCCTGGGTTTGATCAAAGACCTTTGTTTTAGTCTAGCCCAAATACCCGCTAAACATCTAATCATTGATATAGTAGTGGAGGACATTCCTCCCAAGTACGGGATGCTTCTATCCAGATCTTGGGGAGCCAAACTTCAAGGGAATATCCAACTGGACATGTCATATGCCACCATTCCTGTGTTTGGTCAGACCAGGATACTCTACCGCGAATCACACATGAAATACATGATTAGCAGTCAAGATAGGCTAGATAACATTCCAATGTGTTCTTTGCGTTCCGACTTAAACTCTTTCATTATGCATATGGATGTAAACATGGAGGAAGAGTCAGAAGAAACCGATATAGACTTAGATCCACCACATCAGTTGTCCCTGGTGCCTTATGATGAACTGGACACTCAAAACTACCATGATCATGAACAACTGTGTCTTGAGGAAAGTAAGTTTCCCCTCTCCAAAGTAGGATTAGAGCAAGAAGCACAGACCCTCATGTACTATCAAGCAAATTGCTCTAGCTTTAGTCAAACACCAGCAGTAACTTGTGGAAATTTCTTCCGGGTAAAAGCTTTAGAGGACCTACACATCATAAACCTATTTGGAACCCGGGAGAAAGGGAGCTTAATGTTTCTACCATACCTCAAAGATTTACCATCATGTGACCCTCCTACTGCAAATAAAACTTTGACCATAACCTCAGTAGCTCAACATCTTGAGAAAATGCCAGATGAACTTCTTATGAGCAATGATGACAGTTATAATCCCAGCATACCTGAACTACTGAAATTGGCTCATATTTTGTCTTTTCATGAAGAACTTAGAAATGCTAAAATCAGGAATCTCATGCAAAATACTAATTTCTACAGAAAAAACAAGGGAAAACATTGTATCACTACCTTTCCCTCAAAAAAAAACTTTAACAAAAGCAAACACAACAAACTGAGACAAAATGAAATGATCAAGGAGAAAACTAGTGGCCATAGAATCTGCTTTGATTTTAGAAATAATACTGCATCTCCATATAACAAAAATCATGTTTTTTCTACCCAAGATCATGATTCACCAATTAAAGGTGCTTTTAATCATGTGTTCTTGCAAGATCATGTTTCAGGTCATAATCATAAGATTCCTTTGCAAAGTAGACAACTTAAAGATTTTTTCCATTTTGCGAGAGGTAGATTTGATTTCAAGTTCAAAATTGCAAAACCACCCAATATCAAAAGTCTGTTCATGAAGGCCATGTTCCCAGTTTTAAATTTCTGTGTTTTTGCATACCTTGATGATGTCACTATCTATTTCAAGAATTACCAAGAGTACATACATTACCTGAAGAAAGCATACAGTAAGGAAAGGAGTGGAAATCAGATATTCAAAGAGGTACAGAGGGAGGATACTGGGCTGTTTAGAGATTCTTGCATGAATCCTTATGTCATATTAGAGAGAGAAAATTTCCCAAATTTTTCTTTTCAGGAGTTAAGTGGGCCAAGGGTGAGAGGAGATCCTTACGAGGATAAGATGCTGAAATTCCGTCATTTCCAAGATTTTTGAGTTTGAAACACTTTCAGTCATTGTACATACCATTGTTTGAAATATTGAAAAAAATAGAAAAATCAAAAACAGTAAAAGATAGGAAAGTCAAAAACAGTAAAAAGCAGAAAAGAGGGCAAGTGAAGATAGAACAAAGGCCCCATGTTCCAAAAAATAGTCTTTCAGAAAGCGAGCAAGTCTAAATGCCGCTACTAGTGCTCCAATGTCTTGTTCAGCTATCTAGCCTAATCATAGCTGAGCATGTTTAAATTTATTTGCTGATAGGTTAGTGAGTGCCAAGATAGTCAACATTGTGTAAGATTGACTTATCACAGAGCTTAGATTAGGGAGAGATTCTGGTTCCACATGCCTAAAACAGAACTAAAGAGAGAAGCGAGGGATGAAAAACACATTGTACATCTTAGCCCCGCTTGTCTAGTTTCCTTTGTTGCAGAATAACATTTGTGTGCAGCTTGTCTTTTATGCCGCAAATGCATGACAAATCAGACTGCCTAATCCTGATTTGATCATTTTTCAATTCCATGTTGTAGATTAGAGAATGAAATCCTGTCAAACTGCTTAATCTTGACAGTCGATCTAGTGTTAGGTAGAGAAATGAAGGAGTTCATCAGCTTAATCTGAACTCTCGGCAGATATAAGAGTAGAAATAGATAGTTTCATTTTGCAAAAAGAAAAATATGCATTGTCAAAAGGCTGCTAGTTCAAATGCGCCAAAGAGAAGAGAAAATGTTAGGAAAGATAGTGGGGTAGGTAGAAGTATCATTGATGTTAACCATGCTGTCATTTTTCAGAAATAACATCAAGAGAAGGGTAAATTTTGTGCCAATGGATAAGGCACTGGTCTTCATAAGCCAAAAATATGAATTCTGGACACCTCCTGACGAGGAGCTGCCCTCCCCAAATGGAGCCACTGTTAGCCATCAGTATTTTTTTACATGTTAGTGATGACTATATCTACAGCTGAGTTTTCTAGAAACTGATTTCCTTATGTCAATATGTCATCCAGAAAACCCTCCTAAAACTTTTTTCACCCTTCTACCTTTTCAGTTTGCCCATGTCGAAATCAAAACCTCATATCACAATCCTATCTAGCTTCAGCCTTATTGGTCTGCCCATCAGCTTTAAAAGGAAAATCCACATCTATTTCAAAAAATCTCCCCTATGTTAGGAAGTGGCGTTTTAAGACATTTCACCCTTGGAAATCATCAAAAAGCCAAAAAGCCTCCATCTGCAACAGACCTACCATGACTGACCTCTTACTTTGCAAATGAAATTGACAAACAGCCCTAAGTCGCGCCACTCATATCCCCTAGATCTCAGCACTACATAAACCCCAATCTCAAGCTGACTATTAGGTTTTTCACAGTGTTCTATGGTTTCTACAAAGGCAGGAAATATAACTTCATCTCAGGATTAAATGCTTGATCTACAGTTAGAGGAACAACTGCTTCTAAATGTATTATGAGCCTGAGATGAAGCTGCAAAACAAAAGTCACTCATCAGGACCTTACAACTCTTTCCAGCATGAAAATCACAGTAAGAAAGGGTCACCACTGTCTCAGCAAACTGGTAAATTGTCAAGGCCCAGAACCTCCTTCATTTACAAGCAGAGGGTTAGGGCGCCTCCTTCATCCACAAGCAGAGGGCGCTGGCCAATATTGACTTGGAAGATTGCAAAAGTCCAGGTTTGCTTTGTATTGAACAGTGAAACATATGTCCAGGTTTTATGAATTTGAGTTATGGTCATAACAGGAACAGAGTTTGGAATATGCTAGGAAAGGGGAGTTTGGTCTGATAAAGGAGCTCATTTCAAACTTGCAAATCATGTGAATTGTTGAAGCTTTAGAAGGCCTGTCATCAGTAAACATCCCAATCATAAGAAGCCTGTTTTGTCCAAGATCAAATGGAATAGATGCTGTTAACCAATGCCATTACACAGGCAGAAGGAAAGTCCTTGGTTTTTCAAAAAGCACTGACCTTCATAGTCACAAAGATTTTTTGTCAAGGAACCTGTCATGAGATGACCAAAACACATGATGATATTTTAGTCACCCTTAGAGCAGTACAGAGGAACAGTGTCACTGTGGCTAGGGCTTCTTCTGAAATACAGTGATGCTTGCAAGTAAAGATGCTAAGATTGAAGTTTTTCAAGTGGTTTACTTACCATCACATTCAGAGAAAGGCTGTGTCAAACATAGTGGTAAAAAAAAGCCTTCAGATACCTTACCTGATGAAGAGCCTCCTCCATGTATGAGTAGATAGCCAAAGCTATTGCAGGTTTCTGAAACTGATTGATATAAGAAAGCAGTGGAAGGATACCAAAAAACTGAATAGGAGTCATTTCACAGGTAAGTGTTACTGTTTATAATGCAAAGGTATTGTTTTCCCTCTTCAAAGAGCTATCTGTCAGACTGTACCTGCAGTAGAAAAGAGAAAATATTGAATATATGTATGCCATTGATGCCAAAAAGAAGGCATTTTCCTTGAGGGAAAGGGTCAAGCAACAAAACAATATCACATGCCAAAGGTCCAAAGAAGCGCTTTTCAAGAAAGGGTGTTCAAAGTTTTCAAATATTTCTGGCGCATTATGAATGGTCCTTCCTTGATAAAAATCACTAAGAAGGTAAAACAGTGAACATAGTCCAGTTATGAAATGGTTCTATTGACAAAAAGGGGTTAACACACTGGTCAAAGCAAAATAATGACTGTGTATCAAAGAGCCATGTTTTCTCATTTTGCAAGCTTATCTTTTCAGATAGACGAGGAAAATGGGTATACAATCTTATGAATAGGCAGAAGAACTTTGTTTGGATGAATTATCATTGTATATATGTCTTATAACAAACACAATAGTCATCATTCCAAAGGGCAGATGTAGCACAGAACTACATGGAAAAAGGACCTGCAGACAAGGCTTTTAAAATTCTGTCACCAAGAAGATTTCCCCTTTAAGTTATTTTTCACTATGTTCCAAAGGTCTTTCAGCATGTGATCATTGTTGGATAGTTTAAAAAGAAGAAGCACAACCTTTATTATTTAAGGGAACAAGGGTATTGTATACTACACCTACAGGCAGGGATTTGAACACCCACTATAGGTAAAAGATGAAGAAGTTGCCGAAGACCAAGAGTTGTCAGAGCAAATTGACAAACTACCTGTGTTATTAAAACACCGTAGCAGAAGTGGTGGAGCTGGTTGAATTGTTTGTCAAAATTTAAAAGTTCGGGGTCAAAGTCGATGTTCGGGTTCACATATTTAAAATGACAAAACCCACTGTTTTAAAACAAAACAGAGTTGAACACCAACGTTCCTTTTCCAAGTAAATGAACGTTGGAAATTTGTTTTAAATTGACAACAAATAGAGGGAAATATTGTCAATTTCAAAACTAAAACCACCCCCCGTGCCTCCCTAGCACCGAAACAAGGCAATCCTGGTCAAAATAGCACAGCTGCTCGTTCTTGCATTGCGCGACGTGCCTAGGCGGAAATTTACACAGGCCACCTTTGTCGGCGCGACGTGCCTGTACGTTGGCGCGACGCGCCTGTACAAGGCCGACCGACCGCCCGACAGGCCGACCCGACACACTGTATTTGCGCGACGTGTTTTCTTCAGAGGGTGCCGCGCAAGTGTCAAAGGTCCCCAGCATTACTTCAGCTTTCAAAGCGGGTGTCCATCAAAATTCAAGGTATTTTTATGAATTTCCCCATCGATTGCAAGGTGTTGATAAATGACAAGAACGTTTAAAACCCCGGACCTTGTCATTATTGTTAAAAACAAAAGCAGTCTTTCTACATAGTGAGCTGAAATATTGCAATATGATAAAAGGCCGAATTTGTCATTCAAAGAGCACATATAGAGACACGGGGTTTTGAGGTTGTCTTGTAAAGATTTGTGTTTTAGTTAGAAGAAAACTTTGTTATGAAAAGACAGGGTTTAGTCTTAAAAGAGAAAACTGTCCTCACAGTCCTCCAGACCTTGCCACATTGTCAAAGCAGTGAAATGCAACCAGTGGAAGGAAGTGTGACATATTTTCTTTGAAAAGGAAAGCTCACACAGTTTCAACCTAAAGGCTGGTGGTCTTCTAAAAAAAAACTCTGTCATTATCACCCCAAACCTGTGTATTGACATTCTTAGCATATGTGTGGTGATTTGCTTGAGATGCAAAACAGTGGAAAGTGGGCACACCGGTACAAGACAGAATTGTTAAATGTTTGAAAGCCTTCTTGAACAAGGAGTTTTTTGTGTATGGATTGACATCCAAGATTTTAAAGAACAGAGTAATTATTGGCATTTTCTCACAGCACACTTTTAGCAGACTGCCTCCCTTTCACTGTATTGTCCCTACTATAAATTGTTGAACAGAGTTTTTCCAAAGGTGCAGAGCCACTTTCTAAAGGGCAGAGTTGTTGGTGATTGCATTTAACATTGAGACAGAGGTACAGGTGTAGTATTGACCTTTGAAATTCACAAGTAAAGAGGTGGTTTTCCTAAAGCACTGTGCATTGATTTTACACCTAACCTAAGTCTGCCTTTTCCTTGCACTATATTGTATCATTCTGAAGATTTGTTGACAGAGAGTTTCCAAAGGTGACAGCACACTAAAGGGCAGAGTTTGTTGATGGGAATTTAAACATTGGAGGCAGAGGTATAGATGTGTTGGTGGATCTCTTAAACTCACAAGCAGAGAGTGTGTTTCCTAAACCACTGTGCACTGATTTTACACCCAACCTAGGTCTGTTTTTTCTTTTCACTACATTGTATCATTTTGAAGAGCTGATTGATTATGATATTTTTCAAGAGGAAGACCATTTCTAAAGAGCAGGGTTTTAATATTGAAGATTGGTCTTAGAGGTGCAAATACAAGGGTTGGTTGACCTCTAACAAACTCACCAGGAGGAATGATTGCTTAAACACTATATACAGGAAATTGACACAGGAGTTTGTCTCATCTTTACACATGGTACCATGTTAAAAAGTTTGCCTGGCTGAAGTGCATCCAGAGCTGGAGGGCTGTTTTTTAGAAGTGAAGAGGTGGTTTAATCAAAGAAACATTGTTGCATTTTATCCAATCCACAGTGTCCATATCTGTCCAAACAGTCTAGTGGCCAGTTTCAATCCAGCAGAGCATTTTTCATACAGTAAAGGCAATTTGCCTCTTCCAAAGCTTGTTCAAGTCAGAATGCCTCCAAAGCAAGATCACAGGAGCGGTCCACATAAGAGATATGAGCCTATCTCCATAGAAGAAATCAATGCTCACCCATCAGTGCTTTTCAATTTCCATGAAGTAGGCTGTCTTGATTTCTGACAGAGGATAGAAGAAGTCAAGAGTTTTTCGCCACTTACACATTTGTGCACTTTGAGATTCAAGGACAAACACTTCCAGTTAGCAGGTCTTGATTTCAAAATCTCTCCAAGGTATGTATCCAAGGCTACCAAGATCCCGTATCATGGTGAAAAGTGGTTTAAACAAGCTCATCTTGATCTAGAGGATTATAAACCTTTCATCAAACCTGAACATAGGGAAACCATCACTGCTATTTTCCCTTTCTCCTATCTTCTTGATAGTTATGCTCCGCTGATGAAAGCTATAATGAGATATTTCACTTGTGAAGGGAGGTTTAGCCAAATTTTTGCCTATCATGTCCGCTTGTTGATGCATTTTGCCAGAAGCAGGCAATTGAACCTTCCATACTTTTTGTCCAAAAGCATAGAGAAAATGGCAGCTACTGTCCAAAAGAAGGCTCCACCTCAGCAAATTCCTTCTCTCTTTCATCATTCCTTGATCAAGATTATCTTCTTACACCAGCTGGAGAAGAAAGGGGTTTCATGGGATTCATTCATTAGCCATGCAGATTTCGCCACTGTCCCTCCTGTTCATGTGTCTCCTACTCAGCCTGTCCATCGCCCAGTGCCTTTGTCTAGTAGGCCTACCCCTAAAAAACTCAAGATGACCACTAGGCAGCCTAGTCAACAGGGAGAAGGAGAGGGCAGTGAACCATAGGGAGAAAAAGAAGGCAGTGAACAGCAGCAGCTAGATATTGAGGGACAACAACAGTTGGAGATCGAAGATCAGCAACAGTTGGAGATTGAAGAACAGCAGCAGGTACAGGAAGAGGAACAGCAGCAGACAGTAGTTGAGGAGCAGCAAGTTGGGCAAACAATTGAAGCGCCTTTTGAGCCACAAACTGGACAGGATGTTGAGGAAGGACAGCAAGCTGAAGCTGCCTCCTTGACAGTGACCAAAACTGTTCCTAAAAAGAGGAAATTGACCAAAAGGACAACTTCTAGCTTGCCAAGGAGAAAAAGCGCCAGATTAGCTTTCAAAGGCAAAAGCAAAGTTGAGGAGAGTACAAAGCATGGAGGTGAATTAGCTATTATCCCTATCCAAAGTGATGATAGTGACAATGAGGCCCGCCTCCTTGAAAACCTCCTCATTCACAAAGAGGGGAAAATTGAGGTGTTACAAGAAGACCTTCAAAGGGCGAGAAATTTCAACCATTTCTTAGAGGTTGAAAACAAACAAATGAAGTTTCATGCAGCTATTCATGAGGCAAGGGCAATCAAGTATACAGCTAGAGGTTGATGAACAGCAGCTATTGGATGTTGAGGGACAGCCAAGTCAACAGGAAGAGATAGAGGGCAGTGAACACCAGCAGCAGATAGGTGATGAAGGGCAGCATGCAGATATTGAAGGACAGCAGCAGGCAGATACTGAGGGACAGCAGCATATAGAAAGTGAAGGAGAGCAGATACAAAGTGAAGAACAGCCACAGGTACACATTGATGAGCAACATTTGGATGTTGAGGGACAGCAGCAGATAGTTGATGAAGCACAACAAGTTGGGCAAGAAATTGAAACACCTCTTGAAACACAAATTGGACAAAACATTGACGAGGAACATCAAGCTAAGGCTACCATCCAAACAGTGACCAAGACTGTTCCTAGCAAGAGGAAATTGCCCAAAAAGACACCTTCTAGCTTGCCAAGGAGGAAAAGCGCCAGATTGGCTTTCAAAGGCAAAAGTAAAATTGGAGAAAGACCAAAGCATGGAGGTGAATTAGCTATTATCCCTATCCAAAGCGATGATAGTGACAATGAGGCCCGCCTCCTTGAAAACCTTCTCATTCACAAAGAAGGGAAAATTGAGGTGTTACAAGAAGACCTTCAAAGAGCGAGGAATTTCAACCACTTCTTGGAGGTTGAAAACAAACAAATGAAGTTTCATGCAGCTTTTCATGAGGCAAGGGCAATCAAGTATAAGAAAGAGGCAGAAAAGGCGCAAGTAAGAATTGAAGAGCTCATTGGCGAGTTTGATGATGAAGAGGAGGAAGACCAGCCTAGGCGAAAGAGGCCTAGGACCCTAGGGCTTAGAAGAGCCTTGGAGAAACAAAGAGCAGAAGAAAAAGCTCATTTCAAAGCCTTTCCTCTCACTGCCCTCTTTGAGCAAGAAATTGAAGAAAACAAAGAAGCATGGCTTGAGAGAGCTAACCAGCATTTGGAAACCAAGCTTGAGAAGGCGAACAGGGATCTTGAGCTACAGAGAAAGAGGACTCTTCACTTTCAGAAGCTAAATCAGTTTTCCAGGCGAAAATTAAAGGTAGCACAAGAGAAATTGAAGAAGTTGAAGGAGAAGCGCCTAGCACGGAAGGAAGGAAAAAGCATATCAGCCCTTGATATTTTGGCCTCAGCTTCGGAGCATGTTTCTATGGACCCTTGAGGGTCATGCATGCCAATTTTGGGCCTGTTTCAGCAACTTTTTGTTTTTTGGCATTTTTGGGTTTTTAGCCAAAAACTCATAATTTCGCCACTTCAGTTTGATGAGTTTTCAAGGGAGGAGAATGATACCAATGGATGCCATAATTCCATGAGCAGGTCTCCAGCGATTTTCAGGGCATTTGAAGATCATTCGCCCCCTCAAATTGGCGAAAAACAACCTCATTTTGCACGTTCTGCCCGCCATATCAGCAGTCTGCTATTTTCTGGGTTTTTGCACACAGGTACAGTTTTGGATGACTTCCGGACCTCAGATTGAGTTGGTTTCAGTTGCGCCGGAAATTAGACACAGAGATCTTTCCATCAAGCCCTCATGAGCCCCATTTCGACATCGGGAAGGCTGCCATTTGCATCCAGCAAGTCAGGGGACCTTTTTCAGGCATAAATATGAAGTATTTTTGTAATTTTTGAACTCCAAAAATCTGCTTTTCCCAAATGTGCGTTAAGCTATTTTTATCATTGGGAAATCATGTAAAGTCAATATAATTTCCGTTTTTAGCAGTTTTTTAGATATTTTATGGGATATTTGTGCCTTGGGCTTTGCAAAGCCTCAAGGACAAGTTTAGATATTTTGACTTGACCAATGGGATAGCTAGTTGCTCCATGAGGTTTTCCTCCCTCAAGCCTATTTATTCCATGGTTCTCATTGTAAATCAGAGGCTGAACTTGAGAGAAGAATTAATACATTGGTCATATGAGCTTTGAAGAATACACTTGAGTTATGATTTTCGAACTGCCTCTTGGATGCTTTTGAGGAATGATGAAGGATTGTTGATGGATTCCTTGACATGGTAGAATGGTATAGTGTTTCTTGATATGTTTTTGTCTTCTAGTTCTCATTCATAATCCATATTTCTTGCTGCTATAGATCAGTAGAGATTGATTTTGAGATATGCCCATGGAGGCACCTCAAAATCCATGATTCTTCATAGCTTGATGTTTTCTTCTCCCTTAGTTATGCTAAAGAATTCTTAGCTGCTCTTTAGTAACTTAAGGTATTGTTGCTAAGTTTTATTCATAAGTTCTATGTATGTTGAGTAGGATGTATGGTTTGCCCTACCTACCTATCATCTGCCCATAGTTCTGTCCATAAAACTTTCTCTTTGACTGATTTGTTGATCATCTTGTTGAACCAAGGAGGCCTAGTCCCGATCTAGCCCTTTGCCTAAAACTATGAAAAATTATTTGTCCAAGTGCCCAATGACTTAGAGACTATGTTTAGGCGTTCCGGCGTAGTTTATGAGTTGTTAGTTTGTCTTATGTGTTTTCCCCAAAGTCTGATAGCCATTTCCCGAAGTTAGAGGGTCTTATACCTCTATGTATGGCTGGAATGTTTGATTTCTGTGTATTAATTAGCTTATAGTTATACTTAGCATGATTAATGGCTTGCTATTACATGTTTATGTCTGCTATTAACTAGTTACACTTGAAATCCCTTGTCTTTCACCAACTTGTTGTCCACTTAATCCATTTTGCCCAGAGATCCCTTCTACCGTGAATCAAATCGGCCCTACAGCAGCTTTACATCATCACCTCATAGCTTCCTTGACCTGTTTGACCCCATAGCCCAATTTATCTACATCTTGTTATCCAATTTATGTATTTGATCAGTTTCATCCCTCACAAACTTAAAAAACCAAAAAACCAAAAACATACTTCATAACTAGCCTAATATCAGAACATCGCAAGTAAACACACCAACATCTTTTACACTTATAGAGAGAGCCCTCTCTGAGTCCAGGAAGGCTAGGTCCTTGGGCTCCAAAGCTTGGTTTGATGTTACATCGTCATTTGGCTAGCCAATCGGCCAAATCACGGGACACTAACACGACCTAGATCTCATCACTATTCCACCATAATTCCCCCATCGGGTTTCCCTATTAACCTCCGTTGGACAATCACCACTGTTGATTGCCTCATGCGATCCAACGACTCATATTAAATCGCCCTCCGGCATCGCCGAGTCCCACCATATCCAAACTCATTTCATATATTTTACGTGCATTTCCTTGTATTTTGAGTCAAAGGATCGAACCTTTGTTTTGCATCAACATTATATCATTACGCCCAACATTAAAAATTTAATGTTTTTTCATTTCTCTGTTGTTTCCATTACATCCACAGCGTTTTCCTCTGTTACACCACCATTCCTCCAGGCCTCCACACCATCCTACCTCCACCCCCATGGATTTTCTTGATGATTTTATTGGTTTTGTAGGTGTTAAAAGATTGCGGTTGCGCTCTGTTTCATTAGTCACAGACAGAGTTGTTCAGTGGCATAGAATACCATTTTCAGAGCCAAATTTTGTAGAGAGAACGTTTGGGAAGATAGAGACAATCACAAGAGTGGAAAAGTGTATCGAAAAAAGGTTAAAGGACTTAAAAATCCTAAACGTTGAAGATTAAGAGGCTTAATTTACAGTCAGCACGGTTGAACGCAAATCATTGGTCACGACAGTGCACAAGATATGTCAGCAGGACAATCCTTTACTGAAAGAAGGACTAAAATCACTACTGCCCATTCTCCATTCTGCATCGATCCCCAACACAGTTATTAGTTTTGGCAGAAAGTATTGAAGACCTGACAATGCATTGATTATAAGACATAAGAGAAATCCGCATCAGTACATAAACATTTCGGGCAATCAGCAAAGGGAGGCATGAACAGAGCTAACAAATGATTGAGTACAAAAGAGATAGAACAATGATTTCACCAGGGAAGTTACTACAGATTGTTAGAGGCAGTTATTTGGAAGTATGGGAGTCCTCATAGCCCATCCTTCACTTAATTCACATCGAGAAGATACAATACCTCTCCATATGTTTTCCTTCTTAAGAACACCCTGCAGGTGATTGTCGTCATGTCAAAATAGCCTCAAATGAGCTACAGAGTTATGGATCCTGTCAAGAATTCAATGAAATATTTAAGACACGGCATGGAGCATTCAAGACACCTTCTCCAATCTCCGATGTTCATTAAAACTATCCACACATACTTTCCTCATTTTTCCTATAAAGACTCTTTGAAGTCTCATTGTAAAAGGTTGGCATTTTGTGATTTCTAAAGTAATACATATTGTTGCTTTGAAGAAGCTTTGGTGTTTTGAAAGAGTGTGAAGATCTGTGTTTTTCTGTTGATGAAGGAGGTGGAACCATCAGATCCTTGAGCCTAGTTTTTGTGAAGTAATTCTTATAGTCAATGTTATTTCTTGCATTTCCACTTTGTTCCATCATGCTTTGCCTACAGTAGGATAAAATGTTTAGGCAGAGAAATGTATCTTAGAAGCACCTCTAACCTGTTTATCCTTCACTGTTTATATGTTTTCTGCTACTGAATGTGACAGGGTAGTCTAATAGCTCTCTTTATATTCAATTTGTTTTACTTCAAAAATGGTTAATTCGTGTTGAGATTGCAACAAGATGATGAGCTTAGTGGAAAGAAGTCGCCTTCACTAAGTGGGCCCGCAGGCTATTTTTGGCGCAAAGTATATTTTTAGACTATGTCTATTTTTAGACATATGGATCATGTTCTATGAGTTGCGGGATGTTATTTGTGGATGGTTGGTCAAGTCGGAAAAAATAGATGGACTTCTATTTTTAGACATCTTGGGCGGAATCTATTTTTAGATTGCCAGTCTAAAAATAGATATGTCGAATATTATTAGCTCTTAATAATATTTGGACTATAAACATTATCTTATTCTCTTGGAGCACTTCAGTTAAGTGCATAGATGTGGCACAGGAGCTGAAAGAAGGAATTATGCTATTCCTGAGGGTTAAGTGGAGCTATTGCATGGATACTTCAGTTAGAACTCATGTGAGAGAGTTTGGTGGAGTTGATTGAGGAAGTTAATGGAGTTGTGTTCAGTTTAACTAATCTAAACATAGTTGAGCTAGTTGTATCTAGTCTAACTGATTGATACACTAGTGTGAGTGGTGTGAATTAATTATTAATTAATTCACTAATTATAAACTCATAAATCAACTAAAGAATACATCAGTTAACTTCAGTGCATGGACAGTTTCAGTGGAGACCAGTGGAGAGGTAGGTGAAAGAGCAAGTGTGACTATCAGTTGTGACCATACTAGTGCATGAGTTTGCACCACACATTGATGGAGATGCCAATGAGGATTGCGCAGTGCATACCAGAGGGATTCGAACTCAGATTGGGCCATTATTCATCTTGGATTGCGCAGTAGAGGCAGGCTAATAGGTGGAGCAGATTGGAGCATGTGTTTTGCTAGATCTGAGCTTGTGTAGTGTGTAACAATTGGAGATTGTATTGAGAGCTTGTGAGGAGTTTGTACAATGATTGTTACATGATATCTATCATTATAATATACATATAGTTGGGGGTTTTTAGCTTTAAGCTTTCCCATAAATACTGTGTTTATATGTGTGATTGTTTATGGTTTTAATGTGCGCATGCGATTGTTTAATTTCCGCAAATTGATGATCAATAGTAGAAGAGATTATGTATTATGCATGAAGCTCAAATAGTGTGTGATCAGGATAATCTCGGTGAATAATTTAACAGTTATTCAAAATTTCTACATGGTATCGGAGCAATATTGATCATTGGAGCAATTGCAAAACATTGAAGCGTTTGAGTTTTGTGCTGGTGGAATTCGAATTTGCAGCAGTGTTTGCTTTGTGTCGAAGTTGAGATGTCTTTCAATGAATTACGATTGGAGTATGTCCTTGAGGGCAGCTTGAATTTTATTGCATGGAAGGACAATATGGAGGCGTTTCTAGATGACAACGGGTTGAAGGAGTTCATAGATGCAGAAATTCCAAAGCCTACTTCTACTGATGCTGCCATACTTGACGCATGGCAAAAGAAGACAACAAAGTGTCAAAGGATTCTGTTGGAGGGTGTGAAGGATCACATAGTGTCCAGCCTTCATGGTAAGGCTTCTCCATTCTTGATGTGGAAATCCTTGAAAGATTTATTCCAAAGCAAGAGCGACCAGAGGAAGTTGACGCTCAAGGATAAACTCAGAAACATAAAGATGGAGAAAGGCGACAGTATGCCCAAGTACCTCATGAAGTTCACCCAATGCAGGGATGAGTTGGGAAGTGTGGGGGTGAATTTAGATGACGAGGACTTGGTGAGCTTGGCTCTCCTTGGGCTTCCGAAGAGTTTTCATTCCTATTAGGACTCTGTTAATGTTCGGGAGAAATTGCCAGGATGGGAGCGACTTTGGTCGGATCTTGTGCAAGAGGAGATAAGGCGAAGTACCAGGGATGGATCTTCATCAAAGAACTCTGATGAAGAGAATTGTGCTTTGGTTTCCAAAGCAAAGAAGGGGAATAGCAAGAAATCTTCTCATTCCAGTGCGAAAGGCAAGAAGCAGGACATGTCCAAGGTGAAGTGATTTCACTATCACCAACACGGACATTATGCCACAAATTGTCTGCAGAAGAAGAAAAATAAGCAGGCTGCTAGATTTGTAGCTGGAGAGGCCTTAGCCTCACAGTTTGAGCTGGATTTTTCACTGATCGCATGCTTGGTCTCAAGTGTGATGGGTTCAGCGTGGTTTCTAGACAGTGGTGCGTCTTTTGACATGACAGGAGATCGAGATTTGTTTACTGATCTGGATGAGAAAGATCTTGGAGTGCACATCGAGATGGGTGATGATGGTAGATATAGTGCGACCGGTATTGGTACCATTTCCTTTGAGAGGGATTCTGGTAAACCCTTCGTATTGGAGGAAGTGATGCATGTTCCAAGATTGAAGAAGAATCTTATCTCTGTGGCGATGTTAGAAGACAAGGGATATGATGTTGTCTTTAGCGAGGGAAAGGCTTTCCTGCGCAATAAGGAAACTGGTGAGACCCGGAGGATAGGGGTTTGAGTTAAGAACGCTGTCAGTGCGGGTAGATAGCTACGCGATAATGGCGAGCAAAGGCGGAAGGAGTGGTGGTGGGATGATGGCGGTTGTGCTTGTATAGGAGATTGGGCCACCTTCACCATGGAGCTTTGAAGATACGGTAGCAGATTTCTACTGGGCTTCCTAAGGGCACTCTTGCGCAGTCAGATCAGTGCAAGGGGTGTACCTTGGGAAAATTTGTGAAAGCCACCTTTCACGAGAAGGATAATCGCGCCACGACGATCCTTGAGAGAATTCACACAGACGTGTGTGGACCTTTCTCAGTAGCTTCGACAGCAAAGCACATGTATTATGTGATATTTGTTGATGATTTTTCTCGTAAGTGCTGGATCTTCTTCATGAAGAAGAAGAGCGAGACATACTCAAAGTTCTGTGAGTTCAAGGCACTGGTTGAGAAAGAATCGGGGAAGCAGGTGAAGGCTCTTAGGAGCGACAATGGTGGTGAATTCATCTCTGGCAAATTCAAGGACTTTTGTAGCACAGAAGGAATTTGAAGAGAGCTCATAGCACCTCATAACGCACAGCAGAATGGGGTTGCTGAGCGGAAGAACATAACGATTATGGGTGTTGCACGGGTGATGTTGCATGATTAGGGCCTACCCATTCACTAGTGGGCGGAGGCATGCAATACTGCAATATATGTGCAGAACCGTTGTCCTCACAGGATACTTGGCATGAGTACACCCGAGGAGGCGTTTTCTGGTAAGAGGCTTGATATTTCCCATTTGAGGATTTTTGGTTCACCTGTTTACATTCATGTGACGAAGGATGCCAGGAAGAAGCTGGAGCCGACCGCAGAGGTTGGGATATTTTTGGGGTACACTGATACGCCCCACAACTATCATGTGTATTTTCTAGATAGTCGCAAGACTGTTGTGCGACGGGATATCAAATTTCAGGAGGAGAAAGCCATGAAGTGTTCGCTTGAGAGGGAGCCACACTTACATGCAGATGAGGAGCTATTAGTTCTGGACTGGAAGCCTCGAGTTATTGGATCAGCCCACGAGAGAGGTTCATGGAGTGGAAGGAGACCACTCGGGCAACACCAACCATCGAGAGGGGCGGAAGCACACTCCCCGAGAAGGGCGGCGGCCCAATTGAGATGCGAGAGAAGGTTGTGATACAACCCGACATCACGGTGTAGATGAGAACGGTCCCACGGTCGGTATACTGGATACATGGCTCTTATGAGAAAGTGTATCGTGACAGAGCCATCCTCTTTCGAGGAAGCTGTGGAGGATCCCGCATGGGTAGATGCCATGGTGGAAGAGTATGATTCGATTGTCAAAAATAGTGCATGGGAGATTGTCCCGAGATCAGAAGGGAAATCAGTGGTGGGTTCGAGATGGATCTAAAAAGTGAAGCAGGAAACTGATGGGAGTGTGGAGAAGTACAAGGCAAGATTTGTTGCTCGAGGTTTTTCACAGATTGAGGGGATCGATTATGAGGAGACCTTTGCACCTGTTGCAAGGTATTCTTTCATACAAACGATTCTTACTCTCTCAGCGCAGATGGGTTGGCACATTCATCAGATGGATGTGAAGGCTGCGTTACTCAACAGGGTGATTGAGGAGGAGGTGTACATAGAGCAGCCCGAAGGTTTTAAGATCTTCAGTAGTGAGTCGCATGTGTGCAGACTCAAGAGAGCGCTGTATGGGTTGAAACAAGCACCTCGTGCTTGGTACACACGGATAGATAATTATTTCACTGGACTTGGATTCTCCAAGAGTGAGGCGGATCCTAACCTATACCAGATTGTGGTGGAGGGTAAGTTGCTGATCATTTTACTTTATGTAGATGATTTGATTTTGATAGGTGATGAGCTGTTGATACTCTCATGCGGGGATGATCTTGCAAAGAGTTTGAGATGAAGGACTTGGGCCTCCTTCATTATTTCTTGGATTGGAAATTTGGTAGCAGTGATGGGTGACATGGTGCGGGGTAAGTATGCTCAAGGGAATCTTTGGAGAAGTTCAACATGCATGGCTGCAAGCCTGTTGATACTCCTCTTCCTAGTGGTTGGAGGAAGGAGGATGCTACTTCAGCGGAGGTAGTGGATGCCACTGTTTATCGATAGTTGGTGGGGTCGCTTATGTATATGGTCAATACATGACCTGACATATGCTATGCTATTAACCATCTTTCACAAGAAATGGTTAAGCCTACCAAGCTCTTTTGGAAGGCGGGGAAGCATGTATTGAGATATCTCAGAGGAAAATCGGGATATGGATTGTGGTACAGACAGTCAGATGGGGTGAAGCTATCTGGCTTCACAGATGCAGATTGGGCAGGGAGCCCAACAGACAGAAAGAGCACATCTGGAGGGATTTTTAGTATCGGGTCGACAATAGTTTCTTGGTACAGCAGGAAGCAAAGATCCGTGGCACTCAGTTCAGCAGAGGCCGAGTATATGGCAGCGAGTTTGGCTGCATGCGAGGCTATATGGATGAGGAAGATTCTGGTCGGGTTGTTCGGTTCACACTTAGAGCCTACTATGATTTACTGTGATAATCATAGTTGCATAAAACTCTCGGTTAATCCAGTATTTCACGATAGACCTAAATACATTGAAATATGGTATCATCATATCAAATATTGTGTGCAGCGGATGATCATGTTACTTTCATACATTCCTACGGAGGATCACGATGCTGATATCTTGACAAAGGTGCTCACCAGGAGAAAATTTGAATACCACAAGGGTAGGATAGGGTTTGCAGATAATCCTTATCTTGCTGAGAGGGAGTGTTGAGATTGCAACAAGATGATGAACTTAGTGGAAAGGAGTCGCCTTCACTAAGTGGGCCCATAGGCTATTTTTGGCACAAAGTCTATTTTTAGACTATGTCTATTTTTAGACATATGGATCATGTTCTATGAGTTGCAGGATGCTATTTGTGGATGGTTGGTCAAGTCAGAAAAAATAGATGGACTTCTATTTTTAGACATACTGAGTGGAATCTAATTTTATATTGCCAGCCTAAAAATAGATATGTCGAATATTATTAGCTCTTAATAATATTTGGACTCTAAACATTATCTTATCCTCTTGGAGAACTTCAGTTAAGTTCACAAATGTGGCACATGTAGCTAACAGAAGGAATTACACTATTCCTGAGTGTTAAGTGGAGCTATTTCATGGAGAATTCAGTTAGAAATCATGTGGGAGAGTTTGGTGGAGTTGATTGAGGAAGTTAGTGGAGTTGTATTCAGTTTAACTCAGTTAAACATAGTTGAGCTAGTTGTATATAGTATAACTGATTGATACACTAGTGAGAGTGGTGTGAATTAATTATTAATTAATTCACTAATTATTAACTCATAAATCAACTAAAGAATACATCAGTTAACTTCAGTGCATGGACAGTTTCAGTGGAGACCAGTGGAGAGGTAGATGAAAGAGAAAAAGTGACTATCAGTTGTGACCATACTGGTGCATGAGTTTGCACCACACATTGATGGAGATGCCAATGAGGATTGCACAGTACACACTAGGTGGATTCGAACTCAGATTGGGCCATTATTCATCTTGGATTGCGCAGTAGAGACAGGCTAACAGGTGGAGCAGATTGGAGCATGTGTTTTGCTAGATCTGAGCTTGTGTAGTGTGTAACAATTGGAGATTGTACTGAGAGCTTGTGAGGATTTTGTACAATTATTGTTACATGATCTCTGTCATTATAATATACAGATAGTTAGGGGTTTTCAACTTTAAGCTTTCCCATAAATACTGTGTTTATATGTGTGATTGTTTATGGTTTTAATGTGCGCATGCGATTGTTTATATTTCTGCAATTAATGATAAATGGTAGAAGAGATTATGTATTATGCATGAAGCTCAAATAGTGTGTGATCAGGACAATCTCGGTGAATAATTTAACAGTTATTCAAAATTTCTACAATTCGGTTGTGTTAAAGACTGTTTAGGCGTTCCCTCTTTCTTTACCACTGAATATTGTATTTGGAGTCTGCCTTTGTTTATTAATGCTTGCAGTTTGACAATGAGGTTTTGTATGAATCATACCATCTGTTCCTTATTGTTATCATTGTGTTAAAGGCCCCTATAATTGCAGTCCTAGATGTCTTAGGTGTTCCCTCTTCTTTAAGTGCAATTGTATGTCTTTGTCGGTTAAGCTCTCAAAGGTGAACTTGTAGGAGGAAATAGGGCGTTCCTCGAATCCTATAACTAGTTCTGAGGGTTTAATCTGCATTCCTTTTTCTTTGAGTGTTATATTTATTAATTCCAAAGCAGTGAGCTTACTGGAGGAAATAGGGCATTCCCCGAATCCTTTAAGCCATTGTGAAAGGGTTTGGTTTGTTGTTCACTCTTAGTCCTTAATGTCCATGCCATTTAACCTATATTATTCAAAAGATCCTTGAATAAGTTATATTTTCCCTTTGGTTTCCTTTCCTTCTCAGTCAGAACTATTTGGATTTCACGTGACTCCATTTCCCAATGGCTTGTAGATTCCCATGCTCTATCTATACCGCATGAAACATACTTGTCCAACCAAACAAAAACAAACAACCTTGAACCCCATAACTAGCTTAAAATCAACTTCTAAGCTTTTCAAGATACATCTTTATAAATATATCGAGAGATCCCTCTCTGAGACTAGGAGGGCTAGATCCTAGAGCTCTAAAGTTTGGTTTGTATGTTGCCTTGTCTTTTGGTAAGCCAATCTATCAAAACACAGGACCCCAACATAATGGCAATCACGGTGGGAAATATTGAGTATATGATAGTCTAGCAAACTATTTTAGACTCAGTAAGTCCTTAAATAACCACATAAACTCAGAAAAACCCAAAAAAATTCATATTGGCTTCATAATAAACATGGTGGTGGAACCATAATACACTTTACCTTCAGAAAAGTTAAAGATTTTCCGCCTGGCGACTCCAAAATTCCTAAAAGACCAAAATACTCCACTGGGAGACTAGTCTCATTGCCACACCATCCATACTTAAAGAAACTTTGAGGATTAGGTTTCTTTGTTTAAAGATAGTTTGCCTCTTAAAGATTGTCATATCCGGCTAGCTTTCCCCTTTATTGGATCTAAGACTTAACATACTGGCTTCGAGAAAAATCCATACCAGAGCTTATCCCGATCCAAATCCTCCCGAAATAGCTGACAATCCAGAGAGCATTCTTCAGAAGTCCCACACATCTAAGGATCCAACTATTTTTAGACCCATTTATAGAACTAACTTAGCGCCTAAAAACCTAGCAGCCCTATCAGATACTCAAGTTGATTTAGTCTTACCCGGTAATTTACCTAGGACTAAGTCATTCAATGGTACAGAGCAGACAGAATTTGAGCTTCCAAGCTCACCACCACATAGTGCTCAACATATTAGTGACAGAGAAAATCCTCCATCGACACCTTCTGATATTCACTTCATTCATAAATTGGGTCTCACTCACCCGAAATATGTTCAACAGTTTGTTACTGGACCAAAAATTTCTATCATCCATATACCTATTGCTCAAGCTAATCCTTTACCTCCACAAAACACTGCCATGGCAGCCTGGTATGCCCCACTAGTGCTACCACAACCTTTGGTTCCCTTACCAAATGAATATCAATCTAAGATTCCCCATTTCACTGGAAAGGGATCTACCACAGCTCAAAAACATGTAGATGAAATGGGAGATGCATTTGATTACATGGAAATAGATGATGAGACTATTAAAATGAGAATATTCACTCAGAGTTTAGGAGGAGAAGTAAAGAAGTGGTTTAAAGGCTTAAATCCTAATAGCATCCATGATCTTCCCTCATTACATCAAGTATTCGTTAACAAGTGGGAAGTCAAAAGCAACCCTCTCCAAATGCTAGCAGAGTATCAGAGCCTTAAAAGAAATCAGGGAGAGAGCGTCCTTGCTTACTCCACTAGGTTTAACAGCATCTATGATGCCCTTCCACCCCACATGAAACCTCCCCAAGGCATGGTATTAGTGAAATATCCTGAAGGTTTCGATGCTGATATGGCCTATCAACTGAGGGAAAGAGATTATGCAACCCTAGAAGACATGCATAAGGGAGTGGTGAGTGTGGAAGCAAACTTAATTGAAAAAAGAGCTAGGCTGAGATCAAAAAAGAGGGTAAATTATAAAGACGACACTACACCCTCCACATCTAGCTCAAAAACATAAAAGATGTTGGAAGAGATGATGAAAAGGATGAGCATACTTGAGAGAAAACAGCCAAGAGATAATTAGAGCAACTCCAAAAACAGAAACAAAAATCAAAATTTTAGGAGAGAAAACAATCTAGGTGGGCAGAGAGATAATGACCAGAAAATTAGAGCTCCTTTCCAACAAAACTACGTAGATCAAGAGGAAGAAGAGATTGAAAATTTGGGAGAAAACCATATGAACTTGATTGGATCAGACATTGGGGATGAAGTTTTCCTCACTGTAGAAGAACAAGGTTTCTTCTCTTCAGAACTAGAAGAAGATATACATGAGGAGTCTAATGATTATAGATTGGGGTTCGAAAACGTAATCATGGAAATACACAGACACTATGATTTGAGAAGAAAAGGGAACATAGATAATCCAAATGAAAAGAACACTAGCTCAGCTGTTAGGAAAAACACAAAAAACCAGCCTAAGAAGACAGTGGAAAAAACCCACGTTTTGACTAAGAAGACAGATTTAAGCAAAGAGAAAAATAGCCAGGCAAATGCTGAAGAAAGTTGCCCTAGCACCTCTGCTAGTAGCCCTGTTAAAACAGCCCAGGTAGACAGTCCTAATAAAACTCATCAAGTCAAGATTGCTGAAAATAATGTAACTGAGAAAACAGATGTAAATATAACAAAAGCAATAGTCCCTTTCAGCCTAGAGGGAGAAATTGCAAAGATCAAAATCAACATACCTCTGACTGAATTAGTGACCCAGGAAGTGTACAGAAACCAAGTCCTAAAAGCTCTGAATATACATGTTGATACTGCTACTCTGAACTTGACAGACGATAAACCAGAGTTATTGTTTGGTCCTAAAATTGAGGGAAAATATCAAGAAGGAGATGTGCCTCCCTTCTATATTAGTCTAAACATACATGAAAGTTTTTTACATAATGCCATGTTGGATTCAGGAGCATCACACAACCTTATGCCTAAAGTAGTAATGGAAAGCCTAAGCTTAGAGATCACTAGGCCTTATAAAGACCTGTACTCCTTTGATTCCAGAAAGGTCAAATGCTTGGGGTTAATTAAAGATCTGTGTGTTAACTTATCCCAAATTCCTGCTAAGAATCTTGTAATGGACGTAGTAGTAGCTGACATTCCCCCAAAATATGGAATGCTTTTATCTAGATTGTGGGGAGCTAAGATTCAGGGTAGCCTTCAAATGGATATGTCTTTTGACACCATACCAGTATTTGGTCAAACTAGAAGATTGTATAGAGAAACCCTCTTGAAATACATGGTAAGCAACAAGGAAAAACCTCACAACACTCCTGTTTATTCCACCCATTCAGATCTGGATTCTTTTATTTTATACAATGAAGAAGAAGTCATCCCAACAAAGAAAGAAACCGAGTAGGACATTAGTACATCGGAACATTCAGGGTTATCTTCTTCTCAACCTCCAGATGCCTCGACCCCCAGCAGCCTTGAGCAACACAAAACCAATGAACATGAAACATAAACACTTTGGAAAATGAGTTTTGATGGCTCCTGCAGTAGAAATAGTGCAGGGGTTGGTGTATAGATACACAAATAAAACAGAGGACATGCCTGCAAATTAGAATTTTCGTGCACCAATAACATCGAAAAGTATGAAGCCCTTCTCCTTGGCCTGCATATCCTCAAAGATTTAAAGGCCAAAAAGATATCAGTTCGAGGAGATTCTAAGTTGATCATCAGAAAAATCAAAGGGGAATATGCAACCAAAAACCCCAGAATCAGAGAATATAGGAACACTGTTCTAGACCTCCTGAAAACTTTCGAAAAATATGAATTGGTGTTCATACCAAGAGCCCAAAACCACCTGGCAAACGAACTTGCTTTTGCTGCTAGTAATTTCCAGATACCACAAATTGAGGAACAACTCATTATAAAGGTAAAGAATAGACCAGATGTGCTAGATAACGAAGATCATTGGTAGGTTTTTAACAATGACAAACATATAGAGGATTTTCTGCAATCAAAGAATGAGTTCGCAACAGCATCATCAAGTTGCAACCATGAAAAAGAATGTTCAGATGGGGAAAAAATTCCTGAAACAGAGCCCCCCTTCCCTGCTGATATAAATCAGTTTGATTTTCTGTTCAAAGAAAATTTATCTGATGATCCAGACCAAAAGGACCTTGAAATTCTAGAGTGTAAAGGAGATACCATACCCAAAGGCTTTGCGCCGCTAGAACAACTCTTTGATTTCAACGATGTGGCTAAAGAACCAAAAATAGAACCCATGTAAACTAATGTGGAAGAGCACAGTATAGGCAGCTCAACTGAGCCTAAAATGATTAATTTATGTAGTGCCCTACCTGCCCACATCAAACAAAAATACATAGCACTCTTTAAAGAGTTTATAGATGTCTTTGCATGGGAGTATAAAGATTTGAAATTGTATGACACTAGCATCATTCAGCACAAGATTCCCCTGAAGGAAAATCAGAAACCTTTCAAACAGAAATTAAGGAGGATAAACCCTGTCTTATTGCCTGCAGTAGAAAAAGAAATTAAGAAGATGTATGATGCAGGGATCATTGTTCCTGTCAGATACTCAAATTGGGTCTCCAATCTGGTATCTGTTAGGAATAAGACAGGGGATATTAGGCTGTGTATAGAATTTATACCTCTTAATAGAGCCTCACTGAAAGATAACTACCCTTTGCCAAAATTGGACCACATTCTGCAGAGGGTAGCTGGGTCAAAAAGAATATCCTTACTGGATGGGTTCTCGGGTTATAACCAAGTGTTAGTCCTCCCAAGTGATCAAAATAAGACAACGTTTACCACACCATGGGGAACATTTATGTACATCAAAATGCCATTTGGCTTGATGAATGCAGGGGCCACCTTCCAGAGGGCCATGGACATAGCCTTCTCAGAAGACATAGGCTACTTTATAATCATCTACCTAGATGATATCACAGTTTTCTCCAAAACTGATGAAGAACATTTAGAACATCTGAGGAAAGTTTTTGAGAAATGCAGAAGATTTGGCTTGTCTTTAAATCCCAAAAAGACACTCTTTGGCCTCCAGGAAGGAAAGCTTCTTGCTCATATAATATCTAAAGAAGGGATCAACATAGATCCTAAAAGAATTGAGGGCATATTGAATATCAATCACCCCAGGAATCTCAAAGAATTACAGTCTTTCATTGGAAAAATTAATTTTTTGAGGAGATTCATCCCCAACCTTGCCGAGCTATTGAAAAACATCACTAACATGCTTAGAAAAGAAGTAGGTATCAAATGGACAATGCAAGCTAAACAGTCATTCGAACTAGTAAATAAAGCCCTTACTCAAGCACCAGTCCTTATCAGTCTTGATTTCACCAAAGACTTCTGCATTTTTTCTTTTGCATCGAAACAGACAATAGCTGCAGTATTTTTGCAAAAGAATAACTCGAGGCATGAAAAACCCATATCCTTCTTCAGCAAAGCCTTAAGAGATGCCCCACTCAAATACAACATCATGGAAAAGAAAGCCCTGGCACTGGTTAAAGCATTAAAGGATTTCAGGGTGTATGTCTTACATTCACACATCATTTCCTTTGTGCCACACACCATACTCAAATATATTCTATGTTAGGACCCCGATGGTAAAAGGGGAAAGTGGATTGCCACTATTCTGGAATATGACTTAGAAATCAGGCCTACCAAATTCATCAAGGGACAAGGATTAGCAAAACTCATGGCCGAGTCCAGTTTCAAGGTTCTAGATATGAATATGGTTGATGCCTTAGAAGAGACAGAAGAGTTCCCAGCACCATTTACTGAAGAAACGCTCATGAACTCTCCATGGTATTCCGATATTATCTATGTGCTGCTTTACTTAAATGCTCTTCCTTCTTTGTCAAAAACAAAAGCTAGATTTATGAAACAGAAGGCGTTAAAATATTGCATGATAGATGGAGTTTTATATTGGAATAATGCTGTTGGGATACTACTAAAATTTTTACTTGAGAAGGATGAAGGAAAAATCATGCATGAAATGCATGAAGGAGAATGTGGAGGGCACTTAAATTGGAAGACCACAGCAAACAAAATCCTCAGATCAGGTTATTATTGGCCCACCCTTTTTCCAGACACCCACAAACTAGTAATGTCTTGCCACAAATGCCAGATTTTCGACTGTAGGAGAAAGCTATTTCCCTTACCCTTGAAGCCTATCAGTGTTGAAACACCCTTCCAACAGTGGGGTTTGGAATTTAGAGGGGAAATTTATCCACCCTCCTCGGCCCAACATAAATGGATCCTCACAGCCACAAATTATTTTACCAAATGGATAGAGGCCATACCCACTAGGAATGCTACTGACTCTGTCATTATTAAATTCCTTGAGACCAACATATTGTCCAGATTTGGCTGTCCTAGGAAAATAATCATAGACAATGCTGCTGCCTTTAAATCCAAAAGGATGGTTGATTTTTGCCATAAATATCGGATCACCTTGGGCCACTCTACTGCCTATTACCCCCAAGGAAATGGACTTGCTGAATCTTCTAACAAGAGCCTGATCAACATCATCAAAAAGTTGCTAGAGCAGAATCAAAAAGCATGGCATGGTAAGCTTGTTCATGCTTTTTGGGCTGACTCGTTAACCACCAAAAAGTCAATCAACACATCCCCCTATCAGTTGGTCTATGGCATGGATGCTTTTTTCCAAACATCCTTGGGAGTTCTAGTCATGAAACTCCTGAAAGAGGTTCAAATTGAAGAAAATGATATGTAGAGAAGGATCAATCAGACCATCCACTTGCAGCAGACTAGAGAGGAAGTTTACCAGAGAACACAAGCAGTCCAAGAAAGCATCAAAAGGAATTTTGACAAAAATACTAAAGCAAATGACTTCCAAGTCGGGAACATGGTGCTCAAATGGGATTCAAGAAGGGAAGAGAAAGGAAAACATGGTAAGTTGGAAAATTTGTGGAAAGGGCCCTATATTATATGTTCCTTAAGAGGGCATAACGCATTTTTCTTGCAAGAACTGAATGGTGAAGAAGTGTTAGGAGGCCCTGTCAATGGCAGGATGATTAAACACTACTGTCAAGAGTCTTAAGACTATAGATTTTTTCATCCATTGTACATACCATTTGTTTGAAGAAAAAAAAATAAAGAAAGAAAGAGAGAGGGCAGAAATAAAACAAGAAAGGTATAGCCCCATACCAAAAATAAAGGTTCAAACATGCTAAAAATCTAAACCTAGAAGCATCAGAAATATGGCTCCAATTCTCTCAAAACTTGAGCCAAAGAAGAAAAGTAGGGTTGGTTCTAATACGCTCAAAACTTGAACCAGCAAAGAAGAAGATATCAGCTCTAAAAAACTCAAAACCAGAGATGGAGTGAAGAAGAAAGTGACTCTAACAAGCTCAAAATCCGAGTCACAGAAAGAAGGAAGGATACTCTTACTTTTCAGAATTTCAAGCCTTCCAGATTTTGTAATTTTTTCTAACTTTTAGTTCATGTGTAGTTGGTTGCTATACCATGGACCCGTAGCAAACCAGACTGTCTAATCCTGGTTTGACTGTATTTTAAATTTTTGTCTTAGAATATAGAGAATGAAAGCCTGCTAGACTATTTAAACCTGACAGGTATTAGATTAGGTAGAGAAGTTATGAGACCAAATGTTTTATCTGGTCTCATGGAGGAATAAGGGTAGCATTAGATAGGTTTGTTTTTCTATTTGCAAAATAAAATTTTGAACAAGAGTTTGCCAGTCCAAGTGCACTCAAAAGAAGAGAAAATGCTAGGACAGTAGCAATGGTAGGTAGGAATGTTTTCTTGAAGAAATAACAGTTTTAAGGTTGCTACAAAGGTTATCAGATCAAAAGAAAAACTGCTACCCAATGGAAAGGCACTGGTCTGCGAAACAAGAGATTATTGAGGTTCTGGACACCTAAAGGGCAAGCTGACCTCCCCAAGTGGAGCCACTGTTAGCCACCCATAAATTCTGATATACCAAATGGTGGCTAAGTTTGTTTACAAGACTTCAAGAGATTTATTTCCCCTGAAAATCCATCATCTTTGAGGTCTTATGATGATCCTTTTTCCTTTTGGATTAATCTCCATTGCTGTTTCTACAAGGACATGCCTGAAACCCTGCCAGATCTATCGAAGAAATTGTTTTCCAAAGGCCTCTGAAGCTACCCATTTTGACTTATCTCCCCTCATTTTCATAAAGCCTCCTTTTCCTCTTTAAGACCCCATTTCCCCCTGAAAGGCCTTCAAAATACTTTTGAACCTCTAAAAATCCCTTTTTACAGGTTCAAACAACTCATTCCTCTTTACCGAAAGCCAAGAAAATCCCTATAAATCCCTGTTTTTGGCCTAAAAACTCATCTTTGCACTAAGGCCTTAAGCCCCTTTCGGCCTAGCCCCAAAAAACCACTTCCCCACATGACCCAACACTAAGACCAAGCGCTAGCTCGTAAGGCGCTTATCGCAATTGGAGAGGCAAACGGAAGTGCTTTCCAGTGTAAAACAAAGAAAAACTCGATGCAATGATTCTTTTGTTCTGTGGGTATCAGGAGTGTTCTCCTCCGTTGATCTTATTAAGATTTGACAGCCCGCGCAAACTCGCTCTAATCGCAATCGCAATTTTCAAACAGTGCCACCCTCCGCCCTTTGCGATTTTCAATCCTCCGATCAAATCCCGACCATCGATCCCCGCCTTGATCCAATGGCCTAGTGCTAATCGCACCGTGCCCGTCGCCCCTATCTATCCGCTCCTTCGATTTCATCAGAGCCGTCGATCTGCCTCCAGATCAGACGACAGTCTCTCTGTCGCACCACTACTCCAATCGCATCACAACTTTTAAGTTGTCCCCGCCTGTCTCCCCACCGATTTAATCTCTGTCGTTGATCCCCTTCGTGATCCAATGGTTGGTGTTGAATCGTGCATCACCAATCAGAGTTTCTTAAATGTGTCACCCGCTGCCTCCCCCGATTTCGATCTTTCGATTCCATCATGTCCATTCGTTTGGTCCGAGATCAACGGCCTAGATCTCATCGCTATTCCACCATAGTTCCCCCATCGGGTTTCCCTATTAACCTCCGTCAGACAATCACCATCGTTGATTATCTCATTCGATCCAACGGCTCATATTAAATCGCCCTGCGCCATTGCTGGGTCCCACCATATCCAAACTCATTTCATATATTTTATGTGCATTTCCTTGTATTTTGATTCAAAGGATCGAACCTTTGTTTTGCATCAACATTATATCATTATGCCCAACATTAAAACTTTAATGTTTTTGCATTTCTCCGCTGTTTCCATTACATCCACAGCGTTTGCCTCTGTTACGCCACCATTCCTCCAGGCCTCCACAACATCTTACCTCCACCCCCATGGATTTTCTTGATGATTTTATTGGTTTTGCAGGTGTTAAAAGATTGTAGTTGCGCTCTGTTTCATTAGTCACAGACAAAGTTGTTCAGTGGTGTAGAATACCATTTTCAGAGACAAATTTTGCAGAGAGAACGTCTGGGAAGACAGAGACAATCACAGGAGCGGAAAAGTGTATCAGAAAAACGTTAAAGGACTTAAAATGCCTAAAAGTTGAAGATTAATAGGCTTAATCCTTAGTCAGCATGGTTGAACGCAAATCATCAGTCACGGCAGTGCACAAGATATGTCAGCAGGATAGTCCTTTACTGAAAGAAGGACCAAAATCACTACTGCCCATTATCCATTCTGCATCAAGCCCCAACACAGTTATTAGTTTTTGTAGAAAGTCTCGAAGACCTGACAGTGCATTGATTATACCACATAAGAGAAATTCTGCATCTATACATAAACATTTCGGGCAATCAGCAAAAGGAGACATGAACAAAGCTAACACAGGATTGAGTACAAAAGAGACAGAACAACGATTTCCCCAAGGAAGTTACTACAAATTTTCAGAGGCAATTATTTGGAAGTATGGGAGTCCTCATAGCCCATCCTTCACTTAATTCACATCGAGAAGATACAATACCTCTCCATATGTTTTCCTTCTTAAGAACACCCTGCGGGTGATTGCCGTCATGTCAAAATAGCCTCAAACGAGCTACAAAGTTATGGATCCTGTCAAGAATTCAATGAAATATTTAAGACACAGCATGGAGCATTCAAGACACCTTCTCCGATCTTCGATGTTCATTAAAACTATCCACACCTTCTTTCCTCATTTTTCCTATAAAGACTCTTCGAAGTCTCATTGTAAAAGGTTGTCATTTTGTGATTTCTAAAGTAATACATATTACTGCTTTGAAGAAGCTTTGGTGTTCTGAAAGAGTGTGAATATCTGTGTTTTTCTGTTGATGAAGGAGGCAGGACCATCGGATCCCCGAGCCTAGTTTTGGTGAAGTAATTCTTATAGTCAATTTTATTTCTTGCATTTCCACTTTGTTCCATCATGCTTTGCCTACAATAGGATAAAAGGTTTAGGCAGAGAAATATATCTTAGAAGCACCTCTGACCTATTTATCCTTCACTATTTATATGTTTTCTGCTACTGAATGTGACAGGGTAGTCTAATAGCTCTCTTTATATTTAGTTTTTTTTACTTCAGAAATGGTTAATTCGGTTGTGTTAAAGACTATTTAGGCGTTCCCTCTTTCTTTACCACTGAATATTGTATCTGGAGTCTACCTTTGATTTTTAATGCTTGCATTTTGACAGTGAGGTTTTGTATCAATCATACCCTCTGTTCCTTATTGTTATCATTGTGTTAAAGGCCCCTATAATTGCAGTCCTAGATGTCTTAGGTGTTACCTCTTCTTTGAGTGCAATTGTATGTCTTTGTCGGCTAAGCTCTCAAAGGTGAACTTGTAGGAGGAAATAGGGCATTCCCCGAATCCTATAACTCATTCTGAGGGTTTAGTCTGCATTTCTCTTTCTTTGAGTGTTATATTGATTAAGTCCAAAGTAGTGAGATTACTGGAGGAAATAGGGTGTTCCCCGAATCCTTTAAGCCATTGTGAAAGGGTTTGGTTTTTTGTTCACTCTTAGTCCTTAATGTTCATGCCATTTCACCTATATTATTCAATAGATACTTGACTAAGTTAGATTTGCCCTTTGGTTTCCCTTCCTTCTCAATCAGAACTATTGGGACTTCATATGACTCCATTGCCCAATGGCTTGTAGATTCTCATGCTTTATCTATACCGCATGAAACATACTTGTCCAACCAAAAAAAAAAAAACAACCTTGAACCCCATAACTAGCTTAAAATCAACTTCTAAGCTTTTCAAGATACATCTTTATAAATATATCGAGAGATCCCTCTCTGAGACTAGGAGGGCTAGATCCTAGAGCTCTAAAGTTTGGTTTGTATGTTGCCTTGTCTTTTGGTAAGCCAATCTATCGAAACACAGGACCCCAACAAGTAGGTTAAGCTTGGAGATTTTTGGTGAATATTTTCAGTGGATTGGTAAACTTAGGATAAAGAACACAGTGAGCTTTCAAGAACTCACAGAGTTTTCATTAAAATTCATTTCTTGAAAGCTTAAGAACCTTTTTAGCCATCATGAGATATAACAAAATTTATAGATGGCTAACAGATCCCATTCGTCAAAAGAAAACCATTGACCAAGTCAACCTACACAGTCACCCTGCCACATAGGCGTGCCCATTCAGCTGTATGGACTGTTGACTGGGTTGTCTTGCAATTTTTTTATTTATTTCCTATTTGACAAAGAGGACAAAATGTGTTTCTGGGAGCATACGGTGTTGGTTTTCCGTGAAACGAGTTGTGCCAGATTCAGAATGATGAGATCTACGTGGTTGTTTAGGTCACACATAATTACGACAAATTTCATTTATTAGCATAATTTTGAGCACCTGATCACTCATCCCAGTGGAAGATTTTGGACCCCAAAATATCACTTTCAGTTGTTCAAAGATGATGGTGGTGTTCCTTCACCTTTCCAATCTCGATCCATTGGGCCTTGCTTGGATTTGTGCCTTTTGAGCCCTGTTGGGAAAAATACTGAGAGGGGGGGGGGTGAATTAGTATTTAGTGCAGACAATCAAACTTTTAATTTTTCCTTTCTAAAAACCCATACGCTACTTTATAGAAGGAAACTAGCGTATATATGCAGATATCCTTTACAGAACTCACGTATGTCCAGAGATCTAGTTATGTGTTTGAATCTTAACTCAGATCATTGAATTATTCATTCATCATATATTTCAGAAACAGTAAACAGGTGTAGACAGACCAGAATAATCATCGCACATATGCAACACACATGAACACCAGGATTTTTAGGTGGAAACCCAATTCGGGAAAAAACCACCGCTGCCGTCGTTTCAGCCTTCAAAATTTATTATTAAGAAAACTTCTTACAATCATGTACTGGTGCAGACTCAAACCAGCACGCAGGCATCCACCTGTAGAAGGCTACAACCTTCTCTCGTTTACCAGCCTATCCTGGAAGGGAGCTACAACCCCCTGCTCTCGTTTACCAGCCTCTCTTGGAAGGGAGCTACGACCCCCTGAACTCGTTTACCAGCCTCTCCTGGAAGGGAGCTACAACCCCCTGACTGAAGGCTTCAACCCTTAGCACCAATGTAGACCACGTTTCATCAATTTTCAAACTAGATCAAACAGCTTCAACACAACTCTTCACTTATCAACAATCATACCTTGCTCATTGCTTCAAACAGAACAGTGAGACCACTGTAACCAAAATATTAGATATAACCCAGACTTCAGAATAGATAAGAAGAAACACATTCAACCTTTAGCAACCATTAGATCAGAAATCATACGCATTTTTATTTAATTAGACCCGCGTATATACGTTCTCTCCAGAAGACGAACCCGCGTATACTTCAGTGCATTTTCTAGGGAAAAACCCTAACTCCGCATACATGCTTTTTCTTCCACAGACCCGCGTATACACGTGCTTCTCATGAAATGAACCTGCGTATAGATCTATAAAAGATAAACTTTGCAGTACAGACCAGATCTATGAACTTAGTCATATTTCTTCAATCTCTTCAACAAGATTGCGCCAGGTCTTCTTCACTTCTTTTCAGATCATCCTTGACATTCACCATTTCTAGATCTAGAGATCTTGAGCCTTCATCATGTTCATAGGTGCATCATAGATTCAGATCTATCAATTAGGAATAGGGTTCAACCATACAGATATACTTCAGAGTGAAGTATTCATCAAAGCCCAGACACATGCACACTCTTGCACAATGAATTTCTTCTCCTTATATAGGGTTATCCTTTATCAATACCATGAGCCAAAACTAGATAACTTCCAATGGTATTCCTGGACGGGATCTCATAGACAATCCAATGCTTAATACAATGGGTCAAAACCATGGTATTTACCCCTTGTTTTACATATTTAGAGCGCATTTGAGCATATGCGACTTGTGACGTTAATTCCCCCGTGCATACGCTACTTCGCCTAGACAAACCCGCGTATGCCTTGAGACACACACTTTTCATCAATGTTCTGGCACATACTGAAATTCCTTTCATCATTACCTTCTGTACTGATTGTAGATACATCAAATTTACATTATTTAGCAAGCTCATCAAGTCAAGAACAACTTCGTCAAGTAGGTTGCCATCATCTTCATCAAGTGGGTTGCCATGAAGGACAACACTATGCATCATATTGCCAACAATCTCCCCCTTTGGACTTGATGGCAACCACGATGGTGTTTGATCACCATAACAAATAGATACATTAAGCACAACCATTATTCATGATATTCTCCCCTGATTCAAACACCATGTCACTCTCCCCCTTTGACATCAAGGGCAAAGGGCAGATCAAAACCAATAGAAGGTTTTTCTCCTCTTGTAGACATAAGAGCTCTGCAGATCTGATGTGCACTGAAGTTACCATGCTCCCCCTGAGTTCATGCTGAATCTTCAAACATATTTTTCAATGAAGTACATGACTCTATGACCTTCCTATCACCAAGACTCATACTTACATCAAAGATCCAACCAAGTGGATTTACATATGTGACTCAAATACCCAACCAAGTGGGTTTACACATTTTGACTCAACTACCCAACCAAGTGGGTTGACAAATTTGAACAAGTCCTTACATGACTGAATATTACAATTTACATCATGGGTCTCAACATGACCTTTTCATCAAATTACAAGTATGACTTTTCACAACCAAAACCAAAAAGACCTCAAGAGAGAGATTGAGTTTCAGAACCATCATAATGCCAACAATGCATTATTCTCAGCCAGGCTAATGCTCCCCTTGAAACTGTGCATCCTTTCCATATGACCAAAACTCCTCCTTAGCTTGAGTAACCTGAACACTTTCAACAGCCAATCATCAAGGCATCTTTACCCAATATCAGAGAATGAAACAGAAATATAAGAGCTGAAACATCACCAGAGAAGCCATACAGCATCAGAGATACCAAACAACACCATAGCTTGTGCTGAAGAATGCTGACCCAGAAACTTTGTCAGCAACCACCCATACGCGGTTTTTTGTGTATGAACTCGCGTATATACGCGATTGTCTTTCAGGAAACCCGCGTATCAAATTTAATCTTCTAAAATTAAGTAGATCTAATATTCTGAGAGGCAGAGACCATTCCCAGCTTTTATCTGAGATATTCGAATGCTTCCCTGGGCAGAGGTTTGGTAAATATATCATCAACTTGTTCTTTGGAGGGAACATACTCCAACTTCACCTTTTTTTCAAGCACTTGTTCATGTAAGAAGTGATACTTGATGGGAATGTGCTTGGTCTTGGAATGCATAACATGATTCTTTGAAATACTGATGGCACTTGTATTATCACACATAATGGAGATAAGAGGTAAAAATTTGATTTGAATGTCTTGTAAGGTTTGCATCATCCAGAGAAGTTGAGTGCAACATGATGCGACAGCCACATATTCTGCTTCTGCTGTAGATAAGGCAATAGAGATTTTCTTCTTGCCGAACCAAGATACCAACCGGGGCCCCATATAGAATGCACCACCACTTGTGCTTTTCCGATCATCAAAATTTCCAGCCCAATTTGCATCAGTGTAAGCATGAAGAGTAAGATCAACATTCTTTGGATACCATAGTCCAAAGTCTTGAGTTCCTTGTAGATATTTGAATATTATTTTGACAGCCTGAAGATGAGACTCTTTTGGATTGGCTTGGAATCGTCCAACAATCCCAACTGCATGCATAATATCCGGTCTAGTCCCAGTGAGATACATAAGACTTCCTATCATAGATCTGTATTCTGGTTGATTCATAGTGGGAGAATCATCATGAGAACTAAGATTACATCCGGTTACCATTGGTGTACTTACAGGTTTTCACTCTTCCATCCCATACTTCTTCAGAATTTTCTTAAGGTATTTTGCTTGAGATAAGAATATACCTTCTGTAGTTTGATGCACTTGTAAGCCAAGAAAGAATGTTAGTTCCCCAAGTAAAGACATTTCAAATTCTTGTTGCATGACAGAAGAAAATTTCTGACTCATAGATTCTTCATTACTTCCAAAAATGATATCATCAACATATACAACCACAATCATTAGTTTATCATTTTCAATTTTTGTGTATAAGTTACTATCAGCAGACCCCTTTGAAAATCCTTGTTGATGAAGATATTTGTCAAGACGATAATACCATGCCCTTGGAGCTTGCTTGAGACCATATAGAGCCTTTTTAAGTCTACAAACAAGATTTTCATCATTTCCCAAAATGAATCCTTCTGGCTGTTCTATATAAAATTCTTCTTCTAGATCACCATTGAGGAAAGCAGATTTGACATCCATTTGATAAACTTTGATTTGTTGAAAACTTGAAAAAGAAAGAAAAATTCTTATGGCTTCAAGTCTAGCTACAGGAGCAAAAGTTTCTTCAAAGTCTATACCTTCTTGTTGAGTATACCCTTTGCAAACCAGTCTAGCTTTGTTTCTTATAACGTCCCCATTCTCATTTAGCTTTTTCTTGAATATCCATTTGGTTCCAATGACATTTTTATCATGTGGTCTTGGTACCAATTCCCAAGTGTGGTTCTTTTCAATTTGATCAAGTTCTTCATTCATGGTCTGAATTCAACATTCATATTTGCTAGCTTGATTGACATTGTGTGGTTCAACCGTGGATAGAAATGCCAGATAGCTAGGAGATCCCACAAGAGTCCTCCTTGTTTGTACAACTGATTCCTTGTCTCCCAAAATCTGAGATTCAGGATGATTCTTTTGAACATATCTGGATGGAGCCTTTCCAGATAAATCATTTTCAGGTTCTTCATTGGATCCACTGTCTATATCATTTCTATTTGATGTAGAAGGACAAAAGTCACCATCATCTTCTTCTGTTGTTTGTCTTTCTTCTTTAGGGACTGCATGAGACTCATCAATAACAACATCAATACATTCAACAATCTTTCGAAGCCTTTTATTGTAACATTTGTATGTCCTGCTCGTAGATGAGTAACCAAGAAGTATTCCTTCATCTGATCTAGGTTCAAACTTGCCAAGATTTTCATCATTATTTTTGATAAATCATTTACTTCCAAAAACTCTAAAATGTTTCATAGAGGGAGAATTACCATACCAGAGTTCATAAGGAGTTTTGTCACTATTTACCCGAACATGTGCCTTGTTAAGAATATTTGCTGCTGTGTGAGTTGCTTCTCCCCAAAAAATGTCAGGTGTTCAAGAATCATCAAGCATAGCTCTAGCCATTTGTTGAATTTTTCTATTCATTCTTTCTGCTACGCCATTTTGTTGTGGGGTGCCTGCTACAAAAAACTGTGTTTTTATGCCATGTTGTTCACAAAATTCAAAGAATTCATTTGATGTATATTCTCCTCCTCGATCAGATCTAAGACACTTGATTTTTAGATCTAATTCATTTTCAACCAGTGCTTTGAAGATCTGAAAATTTTCAAATGCTTCATCTTTGTGTTTGATCAACCCAATCCAACACATTCTAGAGAAATCATCAATGAATAAGATATAGTATTCTTCACCACGTAGTGAATTTTTCCTCATAGGTCCACATATGTCAGTGTGAATGAGTTCAAGAGGCTTACTTGACGATCCTTCCTTGTCATTGAATTGCACTCTGGTTTGCTTACCGAATTGACAGGATTTGCATATGATACTTTCAGGTAGAGAAATATTGGGAAGATCACGAACAACATTAATTTTTCTTGATTTGTTGATTTGAGAGAAGCTTAGATGCCCCAACCTTCTATGCCATAGCCAGTTTTCTGAAGATTTACTCAAGTAACATTGTTCTTTGCAATTCTTCAATACATACAGGTTGCTTGGAGTTCTTTTTCCTTTTATAATTGTTTTACCTGTATCAAGATCACGAACCACACATTCTTTTGAACTAAAGACAACTTTAGTTCCTTGATCACACATTTGACTTACACTTAACAGATTATGCCTTAATCCATCCACATACGTGACATCATTAGCCTTCACCTTTTCTTTTAGAAACACAGACCCTTTTCCTTTGATTACAGCAGGAGTATCATTTCCAAAAGTAACTTTCTTTTCCTTTTCTAGAGCACTATATGCACGAAGTTTGTGTTTATCACCTGTCATGTGTCTCGAGCATCCACTATAAATGTACCATTGATTTTCTTCACCTTCCGCAAATAACGCTATGCCACAATTTTCAACCTGTGATTCCTTCTTTTTCCATATTTTGGATTTTGAAGGAAGATGCTCTTTTGGCTCAACTTTTCTCCTGCATTCAGATTCTTCATGCCCATAGTTATTGCAATAAGCACATTCAACTTCATTTGGAAGAGTAGAAAAGTTGTTATAGGTATTCTTCTTTGTTTCAATATCAACCCTTTTCTTTCTTGCTTCTCTTGTCATGATGGTTTTATATGCAACACATTGAGCAGCTTTATGGCCAAAATTGTGACATGAGAAACATTGTCCATTGAAGAAGAAATTTCTGCGATCATGAAATCTTCTACTTGAATTTACCTGTTGATTGGGGCTTCTTTGAAAGATATTCCTATTAGTGTTCCTTGCATTAAGTTGATCATGCTTTATTTCTAAAGATTCTTTATTCCCTTGCTGAGTGGCAGAATTTTGTAAACTAGCTGTAGTTGCTTTTAGGTAATTTGGTGCTGAAGCTTGAGAAGATTCTCCAATATATCCAAGACCTGTCTTTATAAGAGGAGAACGTTGTACCTTGATAATCTCATCTAAGGTTTCAGATCCTTTAGCAAATCTGAAATTCAGAGTCTTTGCTTTCTCAAATTTTTTTCTTACACTTACTGTTAGGTCCCTATATTACTAGTATAGTCCCTTATTGTTGTTAGTGTAACCCCCTTATTGTTATTATTGTACCCTTGTAACCCCCATTTTGTTATTATTGTGCCCTTAAATTATTATTGTTAGGTCGGCTAGGATTACATTGTGGCCCACTAGGATTACATTATGGCCCCATGGACTCCTATATATATGAAAGGAGGTTTTGTAAATTGTATCATCCAAGAATTGTTCATTTATGTAATGTATTGGAGGTTTCCCCCTTGAAGTGGCTTATTTCTAAGGTGTTCATATCTCTTTTCTTCTATTTTTTGGAGCTGGTTACACAACATTTGGTATCAGAGCTTGGGATTCTAGGGTTTCGTTGCTCCAAACAGGTCATCGTGGCATTTTCGCTATAACTTTTTTTCTATGAAGTTTCAGAAGCTAAAATTTTTAGGGTGCGAAGCTGAAATTTTGAGGAAGATTGTATAAAAATTTTGGAGCTTAGTTTGCAATATTTTCGGAGATATCATCTGTGGAAGTTAGGTCTTTTTTCAAGCTCCTAAACCGGTCATCGTGGAATTTTCGCTATAAATTTGTTTCTACGAAGGTTCAGAATCTGAAATTCATATGGTGCGAAGCTGAAATCCTGGGGAAATTCGTCAAAAAATTTCAGAGCTTGGTTCGCAATATTTTTGGAGATATGATCTGTGGAAGGTAGTGCTTTTTCAAACTTCTGAATTGCATCTCAAAGAGGTGATCGTGGGAAAAGTTCAATAAATCTCTTTCTGGGCAGTGGATTTGAGTGCCGTAAAAAGTGTTCACAAGCACACGGACTGTAGTTTCTTTTCTATCAATTTCAGAGACAAAGAACGAAACAGTGACACGTGGCAAGTCCTACAAGTGTGCTCTACTGAACCAGTCCAGAATTAGGTCATTGTGGGAGATTGGACACAAATTTGTCTTGGGGAATCCAAATTAGATCAGACCTGTGGAATTTGAAAGAAGCTTCAGAGGGCTACTACAGAGCTGAATTTCAGATATTTAAGATTTTCAATTACAGAGATAATTCAATTTCAATATCGAGCTCCTCAAAGCAAGTAAAAGGTATCGATATTGGATTCTAAAATGGCGCCTAAAAAGAATTCAACACCCATTAAGCCTTTAGAAGGCTCTACCATGACTCATGAAGATGAAGAATTGCAACATGATCTATCAAAATTACAAGAGCAAGTGCAACAACAAATTTCACTCTCGCAAAGAACAACAAAAAATGAAATGGAAGTTTTGAAGAAAGGCATGGAAACTAAGATGGATGGTTTGAAGAAAGGCGTGAAAGCTAAGATGAATGGTTTGGAAGCTAAGATGGATGGCATGGAAGTGGGCATGGAAGCTAATATTGATGACATGGAAGCTAAGATCGATGATAAAATGGAAAACATGAAGAATTTTCTAAAAGCAGACATGGAAGGTTTGACAAAGTTTATACAAGAAAGGTTTCCTAATGGTGAAAAGATAGTAGAAGAACCTCATGATGAGAACAAAATAAATGTTAATTGTGATTTCATAAACTCTAATTTTGGCGGGAAGAACCACCATATTCCAAAAATGGATATGAGGAAGTTTGATGGAAAGGATCCTGTAACATGGATACTACAGATGGAGCAATATTTTGATCTCCATAACGTGCAAAACACACAAAGGTATGCATTGCAAATTTACATTTAGAACAAAATACATTTGTATGGTATCGATGGCTTTGCTCCCATGAAATTTTTTTCACTTGGTCAATTTTTACGGAGGAAATGATAGCACATTATGAGGATACAAAGAGCAACACCTTCTTTAGCCAATTGATAAATCTCAAACAAAAGGGTTTAGTGGGGCAGCACATTGAGGACTTCCAAAATTGAATATAAGGGTAACTGATATTCCAGAGGAACACAGGATTGATCTCTTCATAGGCACTTTAAAGGATAACATCCAACATGAAGTTCGCGTTTTGGAACTGGATTCATTGGAGAAGGCATTCAGGTTGGCAAGAAAAGTTGAATGTAAAATTATGGCGACAAGGAAGCCTACCACTCAATTCTATAAAGAAGGAAGTGTTGCTACGCCTAGATTTCCACAACCTACAAGGTTGACACCACAACAATTAGAAGAAAAAAGAGCAAAAGGGCTTTGCTACAGTTGTGATAGCAAATACACTAAAGGTCATAAGTGTGTTGAAAAGAAATTATTTTACATAGATTGTGAAGAAGAAGAAGAAAATGAAAAAGAAGAGGATATACACCAAGAACTAGCCATAGAAGAGGAAGAAATGAATTCGACCATATCATGTAATGCACTGGCCGGAATTACCACTCCTCAAACTCTCAAGATAGTAGGACAGATCAAGAAGAAAAGGGTAATAGTGTTGATTGATTCAGGTAGCACCCATAATTTTATTCATTGTAAGGTAGCCAAGAAATTAAATTGTTTCCTATACCCAGCACCAGAATGTCAAGTGATGGTTGCAAATGGAGGAACTATAAATTGCTCTGGAAAATGCCACAATATCAAGCTAACCATGGGGGAATATGTATTGACTAGTCCAATGCTTTCCATTCCTATGGGAGGTGCTGATGTTGTACTAGGAGTACAATGGTTACAATCTTTGAGGATGGTAGCTTTTAATTTTCAAGAACTTTTCTTGAAATTTTTTTCAGAAGGAAAGGAAGTCGAATTACGGGGTATTGCAGGGAAGCCAGGAAAGATAATAAGCTCTAATGTCATGACAAAGCTTCTAAATAAAGAACAAAGAGGCGTAATTGCACAATTATGCTCACTAGAAGTTCCAACATCAAAATCATCTATTTCTCCAGATCTCCAACAAGTCTTGGACAATCATTCCAAGGTGTTTGAAACTCCCCAAGGACTCCCACCTATTCGTGATCATGATCATGCTATTCATTTGATTCCAGGAAGTGTTCCTCCAAACATCAGGCCTTATAGATATCCTTACTTCCAAAGAGCGAAATTGAACGTATGATTGCAGAAATGTTAGAGGCGGGTATAATTCAACCTAGTCAAAGTTCTTTCTCTGCTCCTGTAGTATTGGTACACAAGAAGGATGGATCATGGTGAATGTGTCGGGATTATAGGGAGCTCAATAAGCTCACCATTAAAGACAAATTTCCCATTCCTGTGATTGATGAATTATTGGATGAATTACATAGAGCAATTTATTTTACCAAGTTGGATCTTCGTTCAGGATATCATCAAATTAGAATGAAGACTGAAGATATTCCAAAAACAGCATTTCGAACTCATGAGGTCATTATGAATTTTTGGTCATGCCTTTTGGCCTTACCAATGCACCTTCTACATTTCAAGGGTTGATGAATTCCATTTTCAAACCCTTCCTTAGAAAATTTGTGCTAGTATTTTTTGATGATATACTAATCTACAGCAGGTCTTGGAAGGATCATGTTGAACATGTTGACAAGGTGCTCAAACTATTGCGGGAGAAACAATTATATGCAAAAACATCCAAATGTTTCTTTGGAGTACAAGAGGTGGAATATCTGGGTCATATTATATCTCACGAGGGTGTGAAAGTAGACCCTAACAAAATTAAAGCCATTAAGGAATGGAAAGTCCCCAAGACAATAAAGCGGTTGCGAGGATTTCTCGGGTTAACAGGCTATTATCGCAAGTTTGTTAAGAATTATGGGAGAATAGCAGCACCTCTAACAACATTATTGAAGAAAGATGCATTTTCATGGACTCCTGAAACAACTAAGGCCTTTGAACATCTTAAAGAGGCAATGTGCCTAGCACCGGTCTTAGCTACGCCAGACTTCACAAAAACCTTTATTGTGGAATGTGATGCCTCGGGAAATGGAATTGGTGCGATTTTAATGCAGGAAGGAAGACCCATTGCTTTTGAAAGTCGTCCAATCAAAGGAAAGTATTTACAGAAACCTATTTATGAGAAGGAAATGTTAGCAATACTGCATGCACTAAGGAAATGGCGAACTTACCTAATGGGAAGACACTTCAAGGTAAAAACTGATCATGATAGTCTTAAACACTTTTTGGAACAAAGACTATCATCAGAAGAGCAGCAAAAATGGGTCACAAAGATGTTGGGTTATGACTTTGAAATAATCTACAAAAAGGAAAGCTTAATGTTGTTGCAGATGCACTCTCAAGAAAGAATGAAGAGGTGGAAGCATTGCTTTGTGCCATTTCTATTATCCAACCGGATTGGATAACCGAAGCAAGAGATGAATGGAAGAAGGACAAAGATGTATGGACACTCATTCAAAAGTTGTAGCGAGATACTAGTACATCTGATACATTTAGTTGGAAAAATGATTCCTTATGGTACAAAGATCGCTTATATCTTTGTAAGAATTCCCAACTGAAACAAAATATTCTTCTGGAATTGCACACTTCTCCTTTAGGAGGACACTCAGGATTTTTAAAAACTTACCACAGGGTGAAGAAAGATTTTTTTGGGATGGCCTTAAATCTGATATTCAAAAGTTTGTGGTGGAATGTTTGGTTTGCCAGCAGAATAAAGTGGAGACAATTAAGACCCCGGGACTTCTACAACCTTTATCCATTCCAAGTCAACGTTGGGAGGAGATTTCAATGGATTTTATCACGGGTTTACCAAAGTCCGAAGGCAAGAATGTCATCATGGTGGTAGTTGATAGACTTACCAAGTATGCACACTTTTGTGCATTATCTCATCCATTTAAAGCAAGTACAGTTGCTACTACATTTGTGGAGAGAATTCAAAAGCTACATGGAAGCCCAAGGGTTATTGTGAGCGACAGAGATCCCATTTTTACGGGAAATTTTTGGACGGAGTTATTTTCTTGTTTGGGTGCTCAATTAGCTCATAGCTCATCTTATCATCCTCAATCTGATGGTCAAACAGAGATAGTAAATAAATGTTTGGAAGGATATCTTCGTTGTTTTGTATCTGATAAACAAACACAATGGGTCAAGTGGTTACCTCTCGGTGAATGGTGGTATAACACTTCCTTCCATACTGCAGCAAAAATGACCCCATTTATGGCACTTTATGGATATCATCCACCATCCATCACATCATCTTTAAGGAAAAATTCAAAGGTTCAAGCAGTGGAAGATCACATCGAGCATCAGCAAGAAGTTCTCCAACTCTTAAAGGATAACCTGAATTTGGCACAAAATCGAATGAAACAACAGGCAGATCAACATCGGAGCGAGAGAAGTTTTGATGTAGGAGATTGGGTATTTTTACGGCTACAACCATATAAACAAATGTCCCTCAAGCAAGCTAAGAAGGATAATAAATTATCGGCAAAGTACTATGGTCCTTACAAGGTGTTGCAAAAGATTGGTACTATGGCATACAAATTGGAGCTTCCTGCTTCTTCGCGAGTACATCCAGTTTTCCATGTTTCGTGCTTAAAGAAGGTTATAGGTGAAAATCTTCCAGTTCAAACAATATTGCCAGAAATTGATGAAGAAGGAAAAATCATATTGGAACCGGAAGCGGTCACGGAAACAAGAACTCGACAACTACGGAATCGATCAATTTCAGAGTATCTCATCAAGTGGAAGAACTTACCCACTGAAGATTCTACATAGGAGGATGATAATTTTATACAAAAGCACCCAGAGCTACTCAAGCGTTGAGGACAACACTTTTTTTGAAGGAGAGGGGCATGTTAGGTCCCTATATTACTAGTATAGTCCTTTATTGTTGTTAGTGTAACCCCCTTATTGTTATTATTGTACCCTTGTAACCCCCATTTTGTTATTATTGTGCCCTTAAATTATTATTGTTAGGTCGGCTAGGATTACATTGTGGCCCACTAGGATTACATTATGGCCACATGGACTCTATATATAGAAAGGAGGTTTTGTAAATTGTATCATCCAAGAATTGTTCATTTATGTAATGTATTGGAGGTTGCCCCCTCGAAGTGGCTTATTTCTAAGGCGTTCATATCTCTTTTCTTCTATTTTTTGGAGCTGGTTACACAACACTTACCACTTCACATTCTAATTTCTCATTGTGTTTGTTTGCCTCTTCAACCTGCTTTTCCAGAGTCTCGATGGTTATTTTCCTTTCTTCTAAGAGAATTTTATATTCTTCTAAGAGAATTTTGCTTTGTTCTAAGCGTATTTTGAGTTGATTGTTCTTCTAAGAGCATACGAGGCCAATAATAGTACCTCTAAAGATGGCCCATTGCTTTTATTACATTGAAATTTCCAGTAATAAGAGAAGTGTGTGACTCCCTTATGACATTCACTCTCTCCCCTTGTGGAATACAAAGATTTCCCAAATGATACAAAAATTTATTATGTACATGGTAATCCAATTCCTCTACTTGGTTTGCTTGACTCAAGTTTGCATAAACATCTTGAAAGTCATTATCTAATGCATATTCCTCAACATAAATTTCATGCCAAATAGAATTATGCTTGAGTAAAGTAGCTACACTAACAATAGGCCTAGAAAGCATATAAGCAACCTTGTTGTAAATACCTTTCTTATACCTGATGACCAGGTGGAATTTTTGTAGGAAACCCATCCATCGAAAGTGCCTTGATTGCTACAACTTAGTTTCTGATTGCAATGGTTTTTGGATCGGTGTGTATGATGGTTTACTTTCCCATCAGGTAGTATTTCCAATTTTTCATACTTTGAACCAACGCATAAAGCTCCTTGTCATAAGTAGGATAGTTAATCACTGCACCATTGAAAGTTTCTGAATGAAATGAAATGGTATTACCATGTTGCATAAGGATTGTGTCCATGGAATAGTCGCTTGCATCAGTTTGAATCTTAAAGGGTTGTCTCAAGTTCGGTAATGCAAGTACTGGTGCTGAACTAATATTCTCTTTCAAAGTATCGAATCCTTTTTTCTTCTTTCCTCCCCAATAGAAGACCTTTTTCACACTATTCAATGCATGCAATGGAGCTGCGTTAGAAGAGAAGTTAGCAATAAAATTCCTCCAATATTGGGCTGCTCCAAAAAAAATTCTTACCTTAGTTACTGTCTTGGGCATTGGACAATTCAAAACTACCCTAAACTTTGAGGGGTCTATCCTCAACTCACCTTCTCCACCAATATGCCCCAAGTACACCAGGAAGTTTTACCAAACTCACATTTTTACATCTTCAAAAAAATTTGTTCTTTCCTTAAGACACCATGTACTTTTCTTACATGCATGACATGTTCAGTAAGTGATTTACTAAAAATTAAGATATCATATAGGTAGATGATGAAAAAATCATCAAGAAATGACCTCAAAAAATCTTTCATCACACGCATGAAAGTAGCAGGAGCATTACATAAACCAAAAGGCCATAACAATCCATTCAAAAAAACCTTGCTTTGTTTTGAAGATGTCTTCCAAATGTCACCTTCAACAATTCTAATTTGATGGTAGCCATTCCTTAAGTCCAACTTCGTAAAATAATTTGCATCTTTCAATTGATCAAGTAAATCATCTATTCTAGGGAGTGGATAATGGTTCTTTACTGTAATTTTTTTCAATGCATGGAAATATACTCACATGCGCCATGTTCCATCCTTCTTTGGAACCAACAAAATAAGTGACCCACAGGGCGAAGTACTTGGTCAGATGATCCCTTTGTCCAACAACTCTTGAATTTTATTTTTGATTTCAGCACTCTCCATCACCGACATCCTATACATGCAATGTTGGGAAGAGGACAATATTGTTGCAATTGTATTTCATGTTGGATTCCCCTCTTGGGAGGTAACCCCTTTGGATCCTGAAACATCTCATTATTTTTATTAACCACCTATATCAAATCATATTTCAACTTTGGATAACAACCTTGAAATTATTCATAATTAACATCATTCTTTGGTTTCATCATAATAAGAAAAAAAATCTTTCTTGAATTCACTAGTATTTTCATTTTCCCTGCATTAACTAATGAAAGTTTTAGTTTCTTGCTATGAGCTCTCACAATATAATCCACACCATTTTTGAACAAGCGGTACTTGCTTTCATGGAAATAGAAGACGATTTTTCTATCATAGAGGTAAGGACATGCCAAAAAAATTCTTGAAATATAAAGTGGTACAACATCTAATTCAACTTTGTCAATGAAGTTTGTTGTGATTGCAAACCGAAGAATACACTTTCTTGTAACCTGTAAATTTGTGTTCTTGCATATACAACCCAATGGATATGGTTTGTGATGTGGAATGGTTTCAAGATTAAGTTTCTTGACTAAGTCTTCAGATCTCAAATTGGCTTGTGATCCACTATCAAATAGTGTGTCGATTTTTGTATGTTTTTAAATAACCCTCACATGAAATAATTCAATCCTTATTTCTTCATTTGGAGTACTAGTGTGAGAATTTGATGAACTAGTGCTAGAAATAGATTCTATTCTTTTCATACCCATGGTTGTAATTTTAGTTTCATCACCCGAGTCTGATCCTAAATAAGGTTGAGTAGCTGTATTTTTTTTTCCCTTGTTGTTGAATTTCTTGGGCCTCATCTCTGGATGAAGCTTCGAATAGTGGTCTTCATCATGATCTTCATTGGAACAATGTTTTCATGTCATTTTATCTCTTTCCTTTTTAACAGATTTATTTTTCTTTCCTTTTCCTTTGAAACCCTTTCCTTTCTCTCCACCCTTAAATGGATTCTTTTTACCCTCTTCTAGAATATTTTTCCCTCTTGCCTCAAGGTGAGTGTCTTGCACACAAACCTCTTCTAGACTAGTGGGATTGAACATAAGGATATTATGAATTAGGTAGCTATGTAAAACCCCTATATACTTCAACAATGTGTCTTGTGAATGAAAATAAACAACTAACATAAGAGATATTTTCTAAATTCTTGGGTGTAATCTTGCACACTTTGACCTTTAAGTTGTCTAAAGTTCTGCTAAATCAAGATGGATTTTTGCATATATGCTAGAGGCTAAAATTGTATTTTAATTGCAAAAATAAAATTAGACCAAGGGAGTGAGATCTTATCATGTTTTTTAATCTCATCTTTTTTCTTGGCTTCCCACCATACTAATGTTGCACCCTCCAGTCTCAAGAAAGCTAGCTGAATCTTTGTATCATCATCTTGAATGTTTAGAATTTTTTAGTAGACCTCCAAGTGATGAAATCAATTTTCAAGCTTTTGTGCATTCACTTCACCATTTATAAGAAGCTCAAATTTAATATCAAGTTTTAACAAAGGTTTTTTACCATTTACTTTTGAGGTAGGTTGACGAGTATAAGTAAGGGTTGTAGTAGTGGAAGAGGATGAAGATTAAGGTGAAGATATTGGTGAGGATGATGGTGGAGTAGATGGTGGCTTATCACCATTTCCATTACCTCCTCTCTTTAATAACCCTCTCCTCGTGGAGTTCTGGAGTTTCCACCCTGCAATCTTGTGTTCCTCTCTTCATAGAGGAATTTCACCATCTATGTCATGTCAAAGAAAGTCTTTCTAAAAGCCTTCTTATCTTATGTCATGTTATCATTTCTTCCTTCATAGGACATGCTTACTGAATCCTCAGGTAATCTTGTCGTGGAAATGGTGGAAATTGTGCCCTCCTTCTCCTTGCTCCAATTAGAGAACCTGCACCCACAAGCTTTCCCTATCCTCTCTTGAGCTTCAACTTTGTAAGAATTTAAACACTCAAAAAAAAAAAAAATCCTCCTTGCACAAGTAAAACTAGTTCTATGATACCAACTTGATTTGAATGGGAATATTATTGTTTGTTGTGGTAAGATCCAATTCAAAATATAAACAAAGTGCTTTAGAATTATGAGGTAAATTGCAAGTTTTTCATGAGTTATTATGTTTTTTATGTGAATTTCTTGAGAAAATTAACATAAAAAAAAACACTGAACAATAACATCTAACAAACATGAACATCACCATAAATAGTATCACAACAAAACAGATGAAGGATTTCATCCTGGCTAGGCTATGTCTCCTTGGTCTAGCTTCCAATAGTTTGGACCTCTTCTATTATACTCAAAAGTGTGACTACATATGTTTAAAATTCTCAAACAGCTCTGAAACATGTTCCATCAGCTGAAGAATGCCCAAAAATGCCCATGTAGCCTCTTTCTACCTCGAATTTGGTCAAAAATTGAGTAAGTTATGACTTCCCGAAGTTTTCACACTATTCGCCCACATTTTCCATAAAATATGGCACCATACTACAAATCCACCCCGAATTCCGCTAACTGTGTGCCAATTTCGTCAAAAACTGGGCGAAATTATAGGCACTTTAATTTTCCCAAGAAGGCTTAGTGCTGAATTCTGAACCATATGGTATATGGTCATAAATATTTTTTTATAATAAGAAATTGACATGATTTGATAATCGCGGACTTCGCGTTATGGGTGGACATGTGGTCATCGACAGACCGTTGGTGCTAATGGTTAGTGGTCAATGGGGGGGGGGGGGGGGTGTATGGGGCACCCATGGTCCCGCCCCCATCTCTTGAGCCTCTATTTTGTCAATATTTCTATGTTTTTCGTTGAATAAATATATGCCTAAGTATTCATAAATCATGTAATATTCCTACTTAGCCTGAGCTAAGAGGAATATGTATTTTTGTTTTACTTTCTGTTGCATGAATAAATGAATGAAGGAGGACATGTAAAACTCCTAAAAAAAATGAATAAATCAATGCCCATATGAATAAGGATAAATCAGGGCCATGTAAATAAATCACTTGCAGGTGTGAAAGGGGTTTGAGCTGTGAGACTAGGTCAACCTTGACCAAATCTACAGCGCTGTCTAGATTCAATGTACCTCATGAAGGGACAACACAGTTCTAGAAGGAGGCCCCTCATGTGAAAGGAGCTAACTCATCAAGGTGGTTTAGGGTTTGCAAAGGCTTTCATCTTATAAAAGGAAGGGGAAGGTAGCAAGAGAAGGTTGTTGATTGTCTATATTTTTTAGTGTCTTGTCTGTTTAGACAAATACTATTATCTGCTGTTCAGTGGAGAATTGTGCTACTTAGCACTTGGAGTTCCTATGCAGGGATTTTACCTCTTCCATTGAGGATTCTTGGAGGAGTTTTTGCTGAAATGATCCACTATTAGGCTTTGGGCCAAGCTCTACTTCCAACTGCAACACAAATCCAATAAGGGTTTGTTTGCTTTTGTAGGTTGCAGCAAGTGGAACTCTAGATCTACTTAGATCTAGCTTGTATTGGAGCCTCTTCTTAGTGAGTGTGTCTTTTAACATCCTGGAAGAATGCATCCATTGTTTGAGCTTCAGATTTGTATCTTGGCATCAGGCCATCTATGTTATTCAAGCTACAACATAGTTTCCCTTGAGGGACTACATTATTTTCAGTGGAGGGTTTGCAGGGTGTTTTGACCCCATTCTTGATGAGAGATCTCTGGTGATAGGCTTTGCATTTCACTTTGGTGATCCATGGATTATCTTGTTGATCCATGTTCTTTTTAGATCTGATCCATTTTAATGTAAAGTCACCTTCAGAAATTTCTGAATCATTTTTCATATCTGCAACTTAAAACTCAGATCTACTCTTTGTAATGCATGATTTGGTCAAAACCCCAAGGGGATCTTGTAAATAAGTCTTTATATATTACAGATATGAAATGGATCTGATGTTTTGTCCACAGATCTATCCTAGATCTGATATGTAATTTTCAGCTACTGTAACTCCATAAAATAACGTTGTTAAGCCATTTTGCAGTTTATATATGTGTTGCAGCCTTCTTTTCTGAAGATTTCTTGCTCTCTTGCCTCCTGTATTCTACCGTATAGTGTAAGAGCATCATTTTAATTCTGATTTGCTGCTATATATTCATAAGTTGATCATATTTGATGACCTCCTGCTCATGCTCTCCAAGACTGCGTTATTTCTGAAGCAATTTGTTGTGCATAGTTGTAGCCCCTCTTGTAGGGTGTTTTTCAGCTAGACTAGGTGGTGGGAGATCTGTTTACCACACCTAGTTTGAATGGTTTTTGCTCCCATTTTGGATATAGACCACAGATCTGCTGATCTAAGGGATCCAAGGGATGTAAACTCATTTCTTTCCATCAATCTCCCAGGAGTGCATTATTTCAGCAGGCTTGTTGTGCTGATCCAATTTTGGAATATTATAGTGGTGTCAGAGCTCCTTTCTTGGCACATCCTATGCTTTCATTGGAGAAACACAACCATGTTGCATTCAGAAGAAGATGAACCTATTACTGAGAGGGAGAAGAGGTACCAGAACAAAGGTCACAAGAAGTTTTATTACACTACTGATGATCAAGACAAGGGTAAAGCCCCTGAGACTGCAAGTGATAAAGAAGGAGAAGAGTTAGAATGAAATATTTTGGTGGCCATGCAAGATCTTCCCAAAGATATCAAAGAGATGAGGATGGATAGAATGCGGGAATCTCCTAGGAGATTTCATCCAGGGGAAAGCACTGACATGTCTCACCACTGGACTGGTCAACCAGTGAACTAGCCACAAGTCCCACAAGCTCCACAACGCTCCACTATGCCTACCTTCTTGGTTGTGGAGAATGAAGGACCAAAAGGGAAAGAATTCCTTGAGGAATACTTTGTGGAATATGAGTCTCAGAATCAGATATTCAGAGACCACTTGAATTTCCAAGAGTTTTGTAACCTTAAGGACAAAAGGAAACCAAGGCAGCAGTATAGAGATGGTGGGTTCTTTCATAATCATGATAGACACCACTCTATGGGCAGATTATTTTTTCCCAAGTTTGATGGGTCATCCTCTAGTTTTTCCAAGGCATGGGTAGAAAAGTTGGATATTTACTTTTAGTTGAACAAATTCCCTGAGATTGAAGCCATCAAGATTGCAGCGCTGCACTTTGAAGGTGAAGCACGCAATTGGTGGTTCCATGGGTTGTCTACATTAGGCCATGCCAATGTGATTGCCTACTCTGAATTCACTAGAATACTGGTGGAGAGGTTTGACATAAAGGATCTAGAAGAAAATTTCACGAGCCTTTCAAAGTTAAAGTAATCGGAAAATACAGAAACTTATATCTCCGTGTTTCTGAGATTATCAGTTATGGTTCCTGATTTGTCTGCAGCAAGGAGGGTGTACATGTTCATCGATGGCTTGGATGAACCTTTACATGGGTTGGTTAAATCTACCAAGCCCATCACTTTGGATGATGCCATTGAGAGGGCTAGAGACCTCCAAGATGCCTTGCCAAAAGCAAAGGAAAATTTCCAGAGCAAGGCCCCTCACCTTTCTAAAGGGAAGGAAGAGAAAGTTGCTCCCTCCAAGGAGAGCTCATTGAAGAAGCCTCTTGATATTGAACTCAGGAGGGAGCTGAGAAAGAAGAGACTATGTATCACTTTCCAAGAGTCATGGGCACCTGGACATAGATGTGCTACTGGGAAAGCACACTACTTAGAAGTCTTCTTGTATTTTGAGGATGAAGATGAAGATGATGAACCAAGGAGGGGTCACAGTGCTGATGATGTTGAGGGAGATCCAACACCATCTGGAGATGGGGATGGAGCCTTTGCTCCAATAGGTGGATCTCTTGCATCTTTGATAGGAGTGCCTAAGTACTTGACCCTAAGAGTACAAGGTTCAATCATGAATCAGAGGTTATCTGTGCCAATTGACAGTGGGGCAACCCACAACTTTATTGATGCTCATATTGTGCAGAGGAGAGAAATCATCACTGATACTTTTGAGGGGTTCTCTGTTTTGGTCCTAGGATATAGGACAATGCAATGCATGCAATATGTCCCATCACTCTCAATCACTATGGGGTCATACACTTTGGTGGATCAATTTTTGGTGGTTGACATACCAGACACCAATATCAGTTTGGGTGTCCAATGGTTGATTACATTGGGGAAAGTCACCATTGATTAGAAAGCTTTGCAGATGGAGTGGGTGGACATGAAGAGTGGTAAGCCCAAAATGATCCAAGGCATGCATACTTATCCTTCGCCTAGCACTTCCACACAAACAACAAAGATGGATTTGCGCAGTGGAAGCAAGGATCTCATAGTCCCTTCACTGATGTTCATGAGCTTTCTGCATAGGACATTCCTATCTAGTGGAAAACCACCTAGAAGGCCACCAGATTTAGATCTTGTGGGGTAGGTCTCACAAAGTGCTGCTCCAAACTTAGATCCAAGAGGGATTGTGTAATGTTCCCATTTTAGCTCATAGCTAAATGGAACATTAAAATTTTTCTTTTATCACATTGCAACTAGATAAATGGGTAAAGGGACCCATTATTATTAAAGAAATGAATAAAATCCCTCATGATGTGAAAGGGATCATCCGAGTAGCTTCATTTTGCACCCTCAAGTGTGAAAAGGGGCAAATGCATGAAGACAAGGTCATGTTTGACCAAGTCAACAACGCTACAATAGGAGGAGCTGATCACTTTATGAGACATCGCAGTGTGAATGAGGAAGAGGATATTTGGTGGAGGAAACCCTAATGGATGGGTCCCATGGAGAGAGAGCTTTCACTTGTTTAAAAGGAGGGCAAGGCAACCATTGTTTCTCATGCTTGTATTATTCATTTCATTGTCTATTCAGACAATTGTGCATTCTCTGCTGTTTAGCAAGAATTGCTGGGAGGAATTCCTGTTAGGATTCTTTCACCTTCTTGAGAGGCCTCTTGAGGGATTGCTCAGATTTTCCTCACATCTAGGCTTGAGGCCAAGCATCCTCCATCAAGACAACATTATCTCTGCAGCAGAGTAATGTTGTGTTGCTAGGTGTTGCAGTAAGGGTTCACTACACCACCTTCATCAGCTATTTTCAGAGGAGTCCTTCTTTCTCTTGAGATATCAGATTGGAGGCATTCCAGAGCTTATTGTAGACTTTGGCATCAAGGCCAAGCATTTCTCTTCACCAACAACGCAGTCCCTTCTCTAGACTATGTTATTTATGAGTGCGTTTGCAGTGGAGACTTGTTCCACATGTTTGGAGGGTTAGATCTTAGGTGAGAGGATCAACCTTTCACTCTAGAGATCCATTGGAGGATATCTTGTCATTGATTGCAGCATCTTCAGTCTTCTCCATTTGTTTCTAGTTTTTGAGTTGCTGCAGCTACCCAACAACTCCGAAATTTCTGCAGATTTGCCATTTTTCCTGTATTTCAGCGAATCATTTTGAGGATTTTGTATTGTATGTTTTCAGGGGTTTAGATCTTGCCCCCCCTTCTTATTTGAGCTATCCATTGCCATATCTATGTATTATTTACATTTTGAAGTAGTTCTCCCTCATGGATTGTGCAGTCATAGCCAGGGCTTCTCTTGTATAGCAGTATTTCCTCAAGAACTTGTATACATTTATTTGCTGCTATCATCTAATGTAATTGTTATGTGGATCTTCCGGCATTTTGGTTTTAATGCATTCACTGCTATTTCCAGCTCATGTTTATGAATTTATGATCTCCACATTGGTAATATCTTGAGATATTCCCAATAGTGTAGCTATTCTTAATTTGGGAACATTATAGATTTGGGAAATGGAAGACCAAGCTATAGTGCTAGGGGGCTTGGGACAGCTCAAGAGTAAGGGGGATCTTCTCCCTTCACCACTATCACCCCCTCTCATTTCTAGATCTGCGATCTGGGAGGAGGAGGATGGGAGGATTCGCCTTCCAACACACATATTTGGCATTGGGAAAGTTAGAGAAGAGATCAATAGCATGACAAAAACTTCCATGGAGGTATCATCAGCGTTGTCTTTGTTGAGCAGTGTGGATCTATACTGGAAATCTCAACTGCTTGTAGAGTATTCCAAAGATCTCCACACTCGTATGATATTAGATGACTTGCAGCAAGAAGAGGGCTATTTAGTCCAAGGGGGAGTCATCTACTTTCATGGTAGGATCTTCCTTTTTAGAGAATTTGAGCTCAAGCAGAGGATGCTACAAGGGGCACACAAAGGATTCCTTCTTAGCCATATGCAGTCCATGAAGATCTACACCCTGATCATGAGGAGATTTGATTGGGAAGGGATGAGAGAGGAATTAAATCAACACTTTCAAGAGTGCATTAGCTATGGAGGATTGGGGCAGCCAATGGACTCTTTGCAAGAGTCATTTCAGCCAGTTCTTCCTTTGCTTGAGAAGAGGGAAATGCTCATGCACAACTCCATGTGAATGAAGAACTATGATGGTAAAGGATATGATCATGCTAAGCAAGTTTTATTTTCTAATTTATCACATTATTTTACCATGTTTTTGTAGGCTATGACTCCTAAAGGGGGTGAGAGATCATGTGGATCTCATAGTTTTTTGAGGGCCAATATAAATTCTGAACTTGGCCACTCCCTTGTTGTGCAAATGGAGATTCCTTTTCGTGATGGATGCTTCCCAAAGGCACCAAACATATCCGATATCTATAGCTATGTTGAGATGAATTATGCAACAAATGTGTCGGGGGAATGCCACTGCCACACCTTGATCTAATGCAGGCAGGAGGTGCACTGCGCTGGCATCACATGTGGGAATTTGACCCCCCTCTTCAAGGTAAAATTTCTATTTGCATATATGTAATTTTTCTCCCATACTTGGATGATATAGTTGTATTGTTTTTGGGATTGTATGGAGGAAGTATGGACAGTTTGAATGTACCACATGGATTAGAACTTCTCTATGTGCCTCATGCTACATGTTTTAGAGAAAGCATTGCTCCAGCCATGTTTATTTCTATTGAATTTTTCACTCCTTGTGGTATGGACTATGCAACTCTTATGATGACCTTGGAGGAACAATTGAGGATGTATTGGCTTGATGAACACTTGGCTTATGAGGAGGACTTGATCCTTGATGGAGGAGTGGAAGAACTACATCACTCACCCTATCAGTTGCTTGAGGACAAGAAACATTTTGGAGGGGAGGACTGTAATATTCCTACTTAGCCTGAGCTAAGAGGAATATTCATTTTTGTTTTAATTTATGTTGCATGAATAAATGAATAAAGGAGGACATGTAAAACTCCTGAAAAGAATGAATAAATCAATGCCCATATGAACAAGGATAAATCAGGGCTATGTAAATAAATCACTTGCAGGTGTGAAAGGGGTTTGAGATGTGAGACTGGGTCAACCTTGACCAAATCTACAACACTGTCTAGTTTCAATGTACCTCATGAAGGGACAACGCAGTTCTAGAAGGAGGCCCCTCATGTGAAAGGAGCTAAATCATCAAGGTGGTTTAGGGTTTGCAAAGGCTTTCATCTTATAAAAGGAAGGGGAAGGCATCAATAGAAGGTTGTTGATTGTCTATATTTCTGAGTATCTTGTCTATTTAGACAAATACTATTCTCTGTTGTTCAGTGGAGAATTGTGCTGCTTAGCACTTGGAGTTCCTATATAGGGATTTCACCTCTTCCATTGAGGATTCTTGGAGGATTTTTTGCTGAATTGATCCACTATCAGGCTTTGGGACAAGCTCTACTTCCAACTGCAATGCAGATCCAGTGAGGGTTTATTTTCTTTTGTAGGCTGCAGCAAGTGGAACTCTAGATCTACTTAGATCTAGCTTGTATTGGAGCCTCTTCTAAGTGAGTGTATCTTTTAACCTCCTGGAAGAGTGCATCCACTATTTGAGCTTCAGATTTATATCTTTGCATCAGGCCATCTATGTTATTCAAGCTACATTGCAGTTTCCCTTGAGGGACTGTGTTATTTTCAGTGGAGGGTTTGCAGGGTGTCTTGACCCTATTCTTGATGAGAGATCTCTGGTGTTGGGCTTTGCCTTTCACTTTGGTGATCCATGGATTAGCTTGCTGATCCATGTTCTATTTATATCTATCCATTTTAATGTAAATTCACCTTCAAAAATTTCTGAATCATTTTGCAGATTTGAAACTTAAAACTCAGATCTACTCTTTGTAATGCATGATTTGGTCAAAACCCCAAGGGGATCTTGAAAATAAGTCTTTCTAGATTACAGATCTGAAATGGATTTGATGTTTTGTCCACAGATATGTCGTAGATCTGAGATGCAATGTTTAGCTGCTGCAGCTCCATAAAATAATGTTGTTAAGCCATTTTTCAGTTTATATATGTGTTATAGCCTTCTTTTATGAAGATTTCTTGCTCTCTTACCTCATTTATTCTACTATATAGTGTAAGAGCATCATTGTAATTCTGATTTGCTGCTGTATATTCATAAGTTGATCATATTTGATGGCCTCTTTCTCATTCTCTCCAAGACTGCGTTATTCCTGAAGCAGTTTGTTGTGCATAACTGCATCCCCTCTTGTAGGGTGTTTTTCAGCTAGACTAGGTGGTGGGAGATCTGTTTACCACACCTAGTTTGATTTGTTTTTGCTCCCCTTTTGGATCTAGACCCCAGATCTACTAATATAAGGGATCCAAGGGCCGTAAACTCATTTTTGTGCATCAATCTCCTAGGAGTGCGTTATTTCAGCAGGCTTGCTATGCTGTTCCAATTTGTTTTGCACCCAAGTCATATGTGTGGGCTTCTAGAAACAAATTAATAAATGCAGCTCAAAATCTGCATAATTTCTAAATGGCCAAGTTTGACCTCGGTTTTCATGTCTTGGGAGGTGAATTCTGAGAAATAAAAGAAAATGGTTTTCAAAATAACAATTACCTAGAGCCGGAACCGTTTCCTGATATTCAAATTATTCCAAAATTTATGCACAGGTCTTTGAAACAATTTTATAAAAAAATTTATGAAACCTTTCAGAAATTCTAGAAAACACACAGTAGCAGATTTCTAGATTAAACATACACCCTCTATTTCCATGTATTTGAAGGTAAATAAAGAAATTATTGAACATGGTTTTTTTCCCCAGTATAGAAAATTGACTAAGCCTCAAACGATTTCCCGAAATTCATAATAGTTAAGGATATACGAATAGGTCTTTGGAGGCAGTTTGATAAAAATACTAGTTTTTCTAGAATTCTAGAAAAATGGCCAGACTTGTAAATTTCGTATCATAGCTTCATTATTTCAATAGTAAACAATTTTAATAATATTTTAATTAATGAATATTAGTTGGGATTCAATCCCCATATGGTTTTCTAATGAATGGCATGTAAAAACATTATAAAAGAAGAGGATTTATGCAGGTAAAGGGGATGGTTGAATGGTATATTGTAGTTTGTATATCACATAATTTGTAGAATAGAGGGGATAGATTTCATTGTGCATGAGTGAAGGAGGAGTTGCACTCCAATGGGATGATCCCTAGAGGAGATCACTAGAGCCAACACAACATTGTTTTATGAATCTTGTAGCAACACTTTTGCAATGAATTTTCGTGGCATTCAATCTTGAAGCTCTAGTTTCTACTTTGAAATAAGCTTATTTGGAAATGAATTCTAAGAAATTTTCTTTCTCCTTCATGTTTTAAGATTTTGATCTAAGTTGCTGCAAGGACAATGAGCTGGGTGGTTGGGCCCGCCAGTCAGTCTGTTGCTCCAAACCTTGTAATTTTCTTTTACTACATTTTAATTAGCATGATAATTCTGCAATTTCATTTCATAAGATCTTTTTTTTTCAGTCATTTAATTTTTGATTTCATTCCACAAGCTTTGTTTTTTACTGCTCCACTTATTTTTCTTTTTGGATATATTTTCATAAAGACTGAACTAAATTAAACACTGAATGTTTTAACTTCATCTCTTAATCATTATTATAATATTTGCATCCCTTATTTGTTATTACAAGGTTTGCCTTGGTCTCATTACTACATAATAAAGATTATTTTCAGAATGAAATGGTAAATAATTCTCATTAATTTAAATTAACTACCTGAAGATCATTATTCTAAATGTAAAATTGATTCCTGCACTTTGAAAGAAAAATATTTATTCCTCCACTATTGTAGAAAAACCATTTATTCCTACACTGTTAATAAAAAAATGCCAAGATTAGCATAAGGAAATGTCGTGAATCTTAATTGAAAAAGAGCTCACAAAATTTTTCATTATAATTAAATGATGCACACATCACACATAACATTTCAAGGGAAAATTTAATTTGATCAGGGTAAACAATAAGAAATATATATTTATGTTATTTGTTCTCATTATAAATTTTCCTCATAAGTACTTAATGATCTTTAAGATAAGCAGTGAATTATTAACTTGAATATTTTTCAAGCATTTGATTATTTCCTTAGATTAGTTGGAATGAAGTTGCCTTGCAATTTCTAGTTTTATTTCATGCTTTTCATCTATGCAACATAGAAGTAATTTTTAAGAGGTTTTATTTCATGAATCACATCCTTTACGGTTTGTCAGTTTTAATGGGCCTACATTCCCTTGTCCCCTGGACAACTGAGGAAGACTTACTGTAGGAGACAAATCAACCGATAAGAGGAGCCAAAAGTAAATTCCCTGAAGTGTGTTTATTTTTCTTTGAAGAGTCTTTTTCCTTTTTCCTGAATGATGTCATTTTGAATTTCCTGCAAGAGTTTAGTTTTTATTTGATAGATCCCTGAGGTCATATTTTGGAATATATTGTGCAAAGCCTCTAAGTTTACTTACCTGAATTGAAAATTTAAATGTTGGTGTAAATATTTCATTTACACCGCCCGACATTTTGGCGTTGTTGCTAGGGATGCGTTATAGGATTAGACCTCACGATTTGTCATGCTTTTCCCTTTCCTTCATAATTAAATTTTTACATCAACCAGATTCCCCTTGCTTACTAAAGCATATTGGATGATATTTCCAGAGAGCTCATAAGCTAGGTTTTCTTTACTGCAAGTGAGTTTTTTCCCTTTACTGGAAAGTGTGATGCCCGATTTGTTTCTTTTACTGCAATTAAGTTTTTATTGCAATGTGTGATGTTTAATTTAATGCAACTGATTTTTTTTATGAGTGATTTTATTTACTTCAAAGTGTGATGTTGGTTTGTTGTTTTCCCACAATTGAGATTAGTTGATTATTTTTCGTGAAAGTGAGATTTTCTTACAATTCTAGTTATTTTCTTTAATTTCAATTTAGTGTGTTCTTATTTTCTGGTGCTAAAATAACCCCCCACTCTCAATCCAAGTGCTGACAAGAATTTCCAGCTAGCAATAAAATTGTAGGTAGTTTGATGCTACTTCAAGATATATCTAAAATTTTAGCAGAAGCTGGGGTCTCTGCTTCATAGAAAGAACACATTTTTGCATCAATCAGAGATAGGTCTACTCCTTTGGAAGAAACAATTCATGAAGAACCAGAAGATTTTCCTAGGGAAACCGATAAGCTATGGATCATGCTTGGAGAGGAGAATCCATCCAAAGTAGAGATTAAAGAACAACCACCTGATCCAGCCTACACTTTAAAGGATAAACAAAAGAATTTGGAGGATTTTCAAGATGCATTGGAAGTTTCCCATGGATCAAACAACCAAGAGTATATGGATCCCATGGAATCTTGGTTTCAAATTACTGTCAATATCCACTCCTCCTTTATCATTAGGAAATTAGTAGCATCACGTCAGTTAAAGAAGCTGGTTACTCATGTTTTGGTATTTTCTCGAATATGATTTTCAAATTTTAACATGGGTAGTATTAGCCTCTTGTTGAGCACATGGATGCATTGGAGGTAATCCTACACTTAAGAGGGAGTCTTCTTCTTCTTAGGGTAGAGTAAGGTATAAGAATAAATCAATGCCATAAATAAAGGTGTTACAACAGTGTTATTAGGGTTTTTGAATTTCAAAGCATAACCACTGAAGTTGCTTTTGATCCACATTAGATTGTTAACACATACCTCTATGACAAATCTTGTTGAGTATGATTTAATCTAATACCTTATGCTTTTGCAAAAGTAACCATGATTAACCACTCTAATGGGTTTCATCTGAGATATATATTTTCAGTTTCCCTTAGAAGGTACTATTGGAGAACCCCCTATGGTGAACCACTCTTGTGAAGATCATAATGAATTGTTCATGAGAACACTAGCATTATTAACTCAAAGAGTCTTTTAGTCATGATATGGAGTATTTTTTCTAAAAAACGTCTTTAGGGTAGAGAAAATAGCAAGTAATTATTAGTCATTAAAAACATTTCTCATCATCTCGTACTCTTAAGGAGTAGATATATCTCCCCACTTATTAAGTAACCCTTGAATTTAATCATAATCAAAGTTTACAAAATATTTAGGGAAGGATAGGAGGTCTCGTAATGAGCCTACCTATCACGATCATGAGACCTAACATGCATGACATTACTGTTGCTGGTGACCAAGCCAGAGTAATGGATTTCAGCTAAAAAGATGGAAGACAGGAGGTCTCATCTCGAGCCAACCTGTTCATCCATGTTACTTCTTGTGAGTGGCATTTCTATCAGCTGCTTACCAAGCCAAGACAGTGGCATTCATCTGATTTTTAATTTAAACAAGATAAATCTGAATCTATATCTAGTGAGTGGAACACATGCATTTCGTTGGGTCAAAATACTTCCCTACCGAGGCTATGGATGCTTGCGGGAAGCAGGGCCATGTCTGTGGTATCAAAGTTAATTGCATACTATGATTTACTCGGTTATCTTTCTCTTTCCATAAAACTCATCATTTTAAATTCTTGGACAACAGTTTTAAGGTGATTTGAGAATGATGGTTTAAGTTCTATTTTTAAGAGATCTTTAAATGATGCGGTACCCTTAGTAAAGGTGATTCTTTGTACTAAATTAAGGAGAAACTTACTTTTTCATCTTGGTGACAAAAAAATTTAGAGTGTTCAATTTGTTGATTGGTCAAGGAAGGTGTCATCTTGTTCTATTTTTATTTCCCTTCTCTGGTATCATAACTCACTTCAATTTTTTATGATATTCAGAATGATGAATTATTCAGCGATGATTACTCACCAGGTGTTTTCAGACAACAATATGTGTATTGATTGTGGTTGCCTCTAAATAAGATCTACATGACCTAAGTACAGGATTGTTACAGTAGGTGCATGAATCTTGTGATAATTTTCTTGAAACTACACCTTTTCAGCAAGGATTTGATATTTATCATAAATTTTAATAAGATTCTGGGCAGAAATAAGAGCTCTAAAAAAGAAATATATGACAAGTAGGGAGTTCATTTGAGACTGTTAGTGTGAATTCTAATCGCAAGTGTATGAAAAAAGCTCACTTTAGCTGTGAATAACAAACAACCCTAACATCAAATATGGTTGTCGATTTCCTTAGACATGTAGTTAGTGATAATAATAAATGCTACAAAAATATAGATCTATTCAATTAAAGACATTAAACAACAAAAATAAGCAAGATTTTCTCCATGCATCCAATGGAGAAGACAAGATTTTTTAAAGAATTTTTTGTATTATGACACCTGGGAAGGGAACATATAAATATGTTACCAGTCCCCCTCAATGGGATGGGTTCTTGTATGTCCTCATCACTTCAGATCTAAGATCTCTCTCTCTTGATGGTGCAAAAAACCTAGACAAAAATGGAACTCAAAGGGAGCTCACAAGCAAAAAGTAGAAAAACATGACAATGATGGAGGATCAAAGTCAGACCAAAAGTATAGATCAAAGGGTGATATTAAGGAAACAAAAGGTAGTGAATGAATGGAAAAGTGCTTCTATTTATAACAAAATATCGAGTTATTCTAGATATTGGTGCATAATTAAAATATTATTAACCAAATCTAGATCCAACATTTATGGAATATTTTATTATTTTTGTTGGGGGGAAAAAGAATTTGAATTTGGTCAAATCCCTTTATTTATAAATAATAAATAAATAAATGATTTATTTACTATTTTAAGAATGTGGTTAAGTAATAATTAAATAAATATTGACTTATTCAATAATTTATAAATGATTTAGTCAAATTTAACAAGGAATATTATTTAACTAATGTTTTAAATAATTATTCCTAGAAAATAATAAGATAAATAATGATTTATCTAATTAATTTTCTTGTTTTGGGTTAAATATGACCAGGAATATTAATTAAACAATGGTTTAATTAATTATCCCTTGAGGAAAATCAAATGAATAAGGATTTATTCAATTATTCCTCATGGGGTTTCCTGTCTAGACTAGAAACAACTTAATAAATTATGGGTTATTAAGTTATTTTTCATAGTGAAAGTAATTTTAATATGGTAAAATTGGTCTTACATGGTGTACTTTTGTCCATCTAATAGTAATAGGTTAGATGACCAAAAATTGGTGTAACAGATTGCCCCCCAATGTGCGAGCATTAGGAGCTAATCGTATGACCAAAGTACGTTGTAAGAACTAAATCACTAGACACTGAAGGGGAGAAGGAGGAATAAAGTGAGAGAGGAGAAGACCCTAAGGAGCCGAGACTTACAGGTGTGACAAGTCTCTTTTATGAGTGAATATCTGTGCTACATGATGCCGGGGAGGCATACCTATGCCCGCCGAGATAACAAAGTACAAAAAATAATGGTGCATCCAAAAAACATGGGAATGAACTATATAGTACATGATGGCATAAATATGGGCCAGATAAAAACATGATAATGGATCCCACATACATACTGTGCCTGGGACAACAACCAAGACTTATACAATAATATCTGAGTATAGGAGATATAAGTACAACCAAAGAGGCCCTGTAAAACAGGAAAGGGCTATAAAAATATGAATGACACATGAAAAATAAAAAGGCGCTGCAAGCGACTGAGGCTAGAACCATCAAATATATGGAGCTGCATTCAAGGCCGTAGTAGAGAGGTCATCCGGGCATGTGGGGGGCTACCTGAAGGGCCACCCCCTCATGAGGTCTGAAACATCTCACACACACCCAGGAATCACTGGTACAATCTGTTGCATCATTGAACCATCAAGTATATGGATATCGATCATGCCATGAGGAGCTGGAACTGAGAAATAATCAATTAAAAGGGAAATAAAGGGTCCCCTTTCCTGATTTGTGGCACCGAACAAGAGTGGAATTAGGAACCAAGGCACACCGCCCTCTAGACCAGTGTTCTGGAATGAATAAGCTGATGTCGACAAAAGGAGGTCTATCATAGGTGAGGTAATAAGGAATCCTTAACTAAGGCATGAGGGATAATAGTAGAGCGACTGATAGACTGACACCAGGGATGATGGTGGAATGGGGGGTACTGAATAGCGGGTTGATGACTTCCCTTGTTAGAGCATAAAAGGGTATGAATAAAATGGCAACTACTGACTCAAATTTGGAGTGGATGGGGGATAGTATGACTGGGGAATAAAATGTGCGACATGAGAGAGGTACAAAGCAATGAAGGATAGAAGACTGTGGTGGGAGACAAAGGGATTGGGGACAGACTCCATGGATGTGATGATGACTCAACTTGGATGCTCTAAAGAAGGGCGACTCGATGATTCTGCCACATAGAATAGGCTCGGTGGAGACCATACAAGCATGAGTACAATATGGTTACTCACGACGAAAATTTACATGAGAATCAACAAGTATGAAGGAAAAGTGGTGCCCCAAGTACAAGTGTCGCGAGTGAAGAAATTCGATTTTGAGGAGTAGTGAAGTGACCCTTCTTGGAAAAAATATGTCTAGGTGAAGTATCAAATTGCCAAAAACGAAAGGATACCCATTTGAGAGCTTGGTGAGAGATTTCCAATAGTGTTGATTGTTTTTCAAACTGAGCTATGGTTTGGTCGCAGCTGGAAAAATAATAATCTGGTTTCTCTTTTAATAAGGCATTTTCCCTCCAATTTGATTCATTTGCAAGTGTAGCTGTGGTGAATGTAGAGAGGAGAAAAAGGCCCTAAAACTTGCGGCGATCGTAGAGGAAAAACTGACCGTTGGAATCAGTATCTAGGACTTTTAGGTAGGTGACCTTACTTGTCTAAAGGTGGCCTTAATGCTTCCTAGAAGGATGGTCCTGGTGAAAAATCAAGGTAAGAGAAGAATAAGAGAATGAATTGCTAGACAAGGTCTAGAATCATCCCGACCCACCAATTCAAAGCCTACCAGAGAGGCCGGTAGGAAAAACTATCCAAGAAAAGGGAGGATAATTGACCATACCTAGATAGGTGGAGTCTAGGTCAAGACTTATGAAAATCTAGTGAGAAGGTGGCCAGGGGTGCCATCATGCCCCTAAGCATGGGATACTTTCCCCAAGCATATGTGATGGAGGGGAGTGATATGGTATGCAAAGGTGGGAATGATGCCCCTAGCTAGAGGATTTTATGGAGCACCATGGTGTTCCAAGTACTGAAATAATGGATTCAAGCATTCAGTATCATAGGCACTAAATCCTCAAGAAAATGATGAGAAGGTATAGGGGCATAGGTGCCCCCAAGCATGCTATAGACATGCCAAATGTATTTATGATAGTGGAATCTAAACACATTTTGATGATGTGGTTCGCCATTTGGTTATGTTATGGTTATCTTCTGGGGGAAGAATGGATAGATGCAGTTCGAGAAAGGGAATGGAGGATTACCAATCTCTTTTGGTATTGCATATATGAAGAAAATGGACTAGATTTCTGGGTTTTCATACATGGTGTCACTATCCCAAAGAGTGGGTTTGGATATAATGAATTGGTACTCACCTAGAAAACACACAGGTTGGTCAACAACAATGTCTAAGGGACTGGGTTGTTGATGTAAGATGAAGGAATGATGAGGGGGATCATCCCTAGAGTGATGTAAAGTGATATGGGACTCTAGAGGTTCTTCAAAATTGGGATGAATAATGGTACTAGAATTTACATGACCAGATGCACTAGGAGGGTTTTGGAGAATTGCTTCTCGTGGACTCTCAAATATGGGTGCTCCCTTACCCAAAAATTGGGTGTCAATGTAATGGCCACAAGGTGTATGTATTTTTGAATGAAAGGGTTCGATGTAAGGGGGGATAGATAAAGTCAGGGGTGGTGATTGCTTCCATAATATCGCCATCGCAATAGAATATGGGGTGACTGGTGGAAGGAATACCACATGATGCAGCGAAGCTACCTGAATCATCATAATAAGAAGAGAGGTTCACATGTGCATCGTCACGAGGGGTGACAGGAGGACAAATATATGAGGGATCCACTGATGTTGAGCCCAAGGTGATCTCTGAAGGGAGGTCAGGAAAAACAGGAGGGGAAGTCCTGGAGGGTTCTTCCACTGTGGATCTCATAGATGATGATAGGTATAAAATGGTGGCCGAAGGCTCTATCATCTCGACACCAGGAGGGGGAATGTCAATGGGAGCAGATGTTTCCTCTAGTTCTACCGAAGCAAAACTCGCAAATAAGGGAGAAGTGGACTCATTATGCTTGGCCTCAAACTATAGGACCGCTTCCAAAGAGGTGTGGTAGTCTTCGAGGTGGGGACAGAGGTGAGTATAGTCGCCATGGAAATCACACAAAGCACAAGGATGATTTTTATGCAAAAACTTGAGTTTCGGGGCTGAATCGGGTAAAGTGACATGGACCTTTGGGATATCAGACTTAGGAAAAGCTTGGCTGACCATGGGCTTGAGACGAGGAAATTTAGGATAGTTATGGGTGGCATGAAGAAAACGTCACACAAAGCACACAGGGGGTACGCTTTGGAGGCTGAGGAGGAGAAGGGGTTTTCTGGGCAGCCTTGTCCTTAGCCTTCTTTAGGGCTTTGCCCCCCTCACCTAAGGCTTTCGCAACAGGAGTAGGTTCCTGTTGAGGTAGCTGAGGCACAAAAGCAAAGGGAGGGGTCATGGCGACCGGTTGGACTAGGGTCAAAGCTGTATAAGGTTTGGGTTGACCAGGCAGGATATTGGCTGGGGGATCAATGTACCAGACTGGGATCCCCAGGGTCATGTTAGGAAGGGACAAGGTAGCCATAACAGGTACCAAAAATACTCCAGGAGGGGGAGCAAGAAACAATATCTGACCGAAGGGTAATGGCCATGCGGGAAAGCTTCAAGATGGTTAAGTCTAGGGGGAACTGTTCCAGGAGGATAGATAGGATCGTGGACACCAGCTACAGATGAGGGGCCTTGAGGAGGGGGTTTTGAAGGCTGAGTCAAAGTAATAGGAGCAGGATGTGGGGGGAGGGGCTGCTGGCTAGTTGAACCAGTCCGTTTGAGGTCGGACCGAGACGATTACATCATGCAAACATTCAACGAGCTAGGGTTAGAGATAGGAGGGGGGAGACCAGGGAATGAGCCAAGAAAAGGGGAATATTTATAGAATCCGAGTGAGACACTGGTCAGAGGTTCAAATATTTATTTATTGGCCACCGAAGAGATAATGGACTCTACAGAGGTCTGAGACTTTGGTTCATAATATTTAAACTGATCAATGGTGATGATATTTCCGTTGTGAGGAAAGCACATCTTACGGTGAACTGCAGATGGGAAAACAAAAATTGAATAAATGTAGCTACAACCCAATATAATGTTGTATTCTAAGGGGGCATCAATGAATTCAACGTCAACACAAATAGTATTGCCCGCAATAATAATAGGATAATTGTGGAACATGCCAAGGGGCTGAGAAGAGTAGTCATCCCACGCACAGAGGGTGATAGTGGAAGGGGATAATTCAGGAGATCCAAGTTGCTTCAAAAAAAAAGTAGACATCACATAGGTGGATGCCCCCTCGTCAATGATATAATGGGAGACATTGGCATTCTAGATCTTGATAGGGATTTGGAAGGCGACAGATGCAGGAAGGGGGGGATGTTATAACCTGTCAATGTCGAAGACAATCAAATGATCATCTGAAGGATCCACAATTCCCATAGCAGTTAGTTGAGATTTTCATTATGAAGGGCATGACTGGAGGACTTCCAGCATTGAAATGGTAGCAGGGGATTGCGCCAAGTCATCTACTATACTGTAGGAGTGGGTGTCTTTACCAGATTCACCAGTTGTTAGTGTGAATTCTAGTGGCAAGCATATGAAAAAAGCTCACTTTAGCTGTGCATAACAAACAACCCTAACATAAAATATGATTGTCAACTTCATTAGATTTGTAGTTAGTGATTAGAATAAATTCTACATAAATCCAGATCTATGCAGTTAAAGACATTAAACAACAAAAATAAGCAAGATTTTCTCTATGCATCCAATGGACAAGACAATAATTTTTAAAGAATTTTTTGTATTATGAAACTTGGGAAGGGAACATAGAAAGATGATATCAGTGCCCCTCAAAGGGATGGGTTCTTGTATTTCCTCAACGCTTCAAATATAAGATCTCTCTCTCTTGATGGTGCAAAAAACCTAGACAAAAATGGATCTCAAAGGGAGCTCATAAGCAAAAAGTAGAAAAATATGGCAATGATGGAGGATCAAAGTGAGACCAAAAGTATAGATCAAAGGGTGATCTTAAGGCAACAAAAGGTAGTGTATGAATGGAAAAAACCTTCTATTTATAATAAAATATTGAGTTATTCTAGATATTGGTGCATAATTAAAATATTATTAAGCAAATCTAGATCCAACGTTTATGGAATATTTTATTATTTTTGTTGGGGGGAAAAAATTTTGAATTTGGTCAAATCCCTTTATTTATAAATAATAAATAAATAAATGATTTATTTATTAATTTAATAATGTGGTTAAGTAATAATTAAATAAATAATGATTTATTCAATTATATATAAATGATTTAGTCAAATCTAACAAGGAATATTATTTAAATAATGTTTTAAATAATTATTCCTAGAAAATAATAAGATAAATAATGATTTATCTAATTGATTTTCCTGTTTTGGGTTAAATATGACCAGGAATATTAATTTAACAGTGGTTTAGTTAATTATCACTTGAGGAAAATCAAACAAATAAGGATTTATTCAATTATTCCTCATGGGGTTTCCTGTTTAGACCAGAAACAACTTAATAATTTATGGGTTATTAAGTTATTTTTCATAGTGAAAGCAATTTTACTATGGTAAAATTGGTCGTACATGGTCTACTTTATTCCATATAATATTAATAGGTTAGATGACCAAAAATTGGTGTAATAGAGACAAGACAACAGGTATGTGCGATATTCTTTTTCCATAATGTCTGGTACAAAGCATTGCTTTCATGTACCTGATCTTGTTATTTCAAAATTTTATCATTCCTGCACTTGATACTTTCATAAGGATTGTATCCTGGTTTGTAGTGGCACTGTAATAATAATGTTTCAGACTTGATGAATGCTTTAAAAAATGATGACATACCAGATATCTTCATGTTCCCTTGCTGATATTTTGCTGACACGGTTATCGAGAAGCATAGTTTGATTTTTAAGCATTTGCCCTCCCTTCTTCCATGGTTTCATAGTCCTATGGTTTGGATTGCATGAGGAAATACAAGAAGGTTAGCATGGGGGAGTTTTGAGCCTCTATTTTGTCCATATTTCTATGTTTTTCGCTGAATAACTCTATGCCTGTACTAAGTATTCATAAGTCATTATTATTCTTTTTATGCATTATTGAGTTATTTAGAGGCATTCAAAGTTGATAGTTGTTGATCTATGAACTCTTCTTATCTTAATAAATTAAAGGGTATTTAATATAAAAATGTCATTAATGATAGACTCTTGTGGTAGGTACAAACGACTCCTGTACTAGCTATTCCTACATCAATTGTGCCTGCACTAGTTCAGTTTTTTACAACATGCCTACACTAATTTGGGGCTTTCATACATTGACACATTTCTGGGAAAATCTAAAATAGGTTTATGTTCAAAATTTCATTTGAACACCTTCCCATGGGTTGGATTTTACCCAGGTCATATGTGTGGGCTTCTAGAAACAAATTAATAAATCTACTCAAAATCCACATAATTTCTAAACGACCAAGTTTGACCTCAATTTTCGTGCAGATGGAGGCGAAGTATAGAAATCCAAGGAAATGGGTTTTTCAAAAATATAACCAATTACCTAGAACTGAAACCATTTACTGAGATTCAAATTATTCCAAAATTTATGCACAAGTATTTGAAGCACTTTTATAAAAAATATTGTTTTTTCCATAATTCTAGAAAACGCACAGTCAGTGAGTTTCCAGACTGCCAAATTCCACCTCGATTTCCATGCAGTTGAAGGTAAATAAATAAATTCTGTTGTATGCTCAATATTCATAATGGTTAAGGATATACGAAGAGGTCTTTGGAGGTAGTTTGATAAAAATTCTAGTTTTACCAGAATTCTAGAAAAATGACCAGACTTGGAAAATTCATATCACAACTTCATTATTTCAATAGTAAACAATTGTATTGATATTATAATTAATGAATATTAGTTTGGATTCAAACCCCATATGTTTTTCTAAGTAATGGCATGTAAAAACATTATAAAAGAAGAGGATTTGTGTAGGTAAAGGGGATTGTCAAATGGTAGATTATAGATTGTATATTACATCATTTGCAGATTAGAGGGGATCGATTTCATTGTACAGGAGTGAAGGAGGAGTTGTGCTCCAGTGGGATGATCCCTGGAGGAGACCACTAGAGCCAGTGCATTATTGTTTTATGAATCTTGTAGCAACGCTTTTGCATTGAATTTTCGTGGCATTCAATGTTGAAGTTCTAGTTTCTACTTTAAAATAAGTTTATTTGGAAATTAATTCTGAGAAATTTTATTTATCCTTCATGTTTTAAGATTGTAATTTAAGTTGCTACAAGGGCAACGATCTGGGTGGTTGGCTCCACCAGCTAGTCCGTTGTCCCAAACCTTGTAATTTTCTTTTACTACATTTTAGTTAGCATGATAATTCTGCAATTTCATTTCATAAGCTCCTTTTCTTTTTCAATATTTATTTTTTAATTTCATTCCACAAGCTTTATTATTATTATTTTTGGATGCATTTTTATAAAGGCTGAACTAAATTAAACATTGAATGTTTTAACTGCATCTCTTACTCATTATTATAAGATTTGCATCCCTTATTTATTACCACAAGGTTTTCTCTGTTCTCATTGTTGCATAATAAAGATTATTTTCAGGATGCAATGGTAAAGAGTTATGGTTAATTTAAATTAAATACCTCAAGATCATTATTATAAATGTAAAACTGATTCCTGCACTTTGAAAGAAAAACATTTATTCCTGAAATATTGAAAAAAAAACATGTATTCCTGCACTCCTAATAAGCAAATGCCAGGATCAACATAAGGAAATGTCGTGAATCTTAAGTGACAAAGCACTCACATAATTCTTCATTATAATTAAATGATGCACACATCACACATAACATTTCGAGGGAGTATTTAATTTGATCAGGGTAAACAACAGGAAATGTATATTTATCTTATTTTTTCTCATTACATATTTTCCTCATAAGTACTTAATTATGTTTAAGAGAAGAAATGCATTATTAACCTGAATATTTTTAAAGAATTTGATTATTTCCTTAGATTAGTTGGAATGAATTTTCCTTGCGATTTCTAGTTTGACTTCATGCTTTTCATCTATGCAACATAGCAGTAATTTTTAAGAGGTTTTATTTCTTGAATCAAATTCTTTACGGTTTGTCAGTTTGAATGGGCCTACATTCCCTTGTCCCCTGGACAACTAAGGAAGACTTACTACAGGATTCAACTCAATTGAGAAGAGGAGCCAGAAGTAGATTCCCGTAGTGTGTTTATTATGCTTTGAAGAGTCTTGTTCCTTTTTCCTGAATAACGCACTTTTAAATCTCTTGCAAGAGTTTAGTTTTTATTTGACAGATCCATGAGGTCATATTCTGGAATATATTTTGCTACGCCTCCAAGTTTACTTATCCAGACTGACAATTTAAATATTGATGTAAATTTTGCATTTACACAACCCGAAATTTTGGTGCCGTTGCTAGGGAGGCATTATAGGATTAGGCCTCACGATTTTGTCATGCTTTTCCCTTGTCATGTATACAAACAAAAACCTTTGCAATTATGATAAATGGTTTCCTGACCTATTTCTTCAAGGCACACCAAGGAATCTGTCAAAGATGTGCATTATCGCCAATTCTATTTCTACTGGTTATGGACTTCCTGAGTAACAAGCTGAGAGAGCCAAAGTACAAAAATATAATTATGTGGGTGAAGGTATCAAAGAACATGCAGGTAACATATCTAATTTTTGTTGATGACCTTCTCTTTAGAGGCATGAACTATAATGAGGACTGGGGGATAATTCACCAAAGTATCCGATGTCATTTAGTGAGGCATCAAGCTTCTACGTGAGTAAAATCAAATCAATATTAATCACGAATGAGAAAGAAGATCCTCGAGGCAAGGATATTTGTAACTTATTTGGGATATTTGAGAACAATCTGGAAGAGGGCATAAAATACTTGAGATTCAAATTAAAGGAAAATAAGTACAACAACAAATATTGGGAATGGCTACTGGACACACTTAACAGAAAATTCATTGGGTGGGCACATAAATGGATTTCAATAGGTGGTCGATTGACACTATTCAGATCTTTCCTTCAAAACATTTTTGTGTTCTAGATGCCTTTATTTTTGTTTCCAATGAAGGCCTTCCATAAGATTTATGATATTATGGAGAGATTCATCTGGTTGATAATTGAGTTGAAGGGGAATATACACCTAGTAATATGGAAGGCCATAGCTAGACTGACTAAAGTGTGGCGGTGGGGTATTATGAGCGCTCAAAATTTTAATTGTTCCTTAATCATTAAATTTCTTTGGAGGAAACAAATGATAATTGTATATGGGTTAAAATCATCAGAGACAAATATATGAAAGGAAAACCTTCTCAATATGGACTAGGATGGGGGCAAGAAGGTCATCGGGATCATCTTATATCTGGAGGAGCATGAAAAAAAATTGCCATTGAATGTTGGGGTTTCTACCATGGGAACTCGGGGATGGAAGAAAGGTGGAGGTCATGATGGATCCATTAAAGGGATTTGTTGGAAACCATTCCTTTTTGGATTCCCTTCTAAACACGCTCCATGATAAGGGCATATTTAACTATGCACATATCACTTTCAAAAACAATTAGTTCATCTCCCAACTATCATGGTTGAGGGATACTGACTTTGGTTTGATCAACAAATTGGCTATTGAGTGGGAATATTTATCACAAATTTGTACGATTCAGGTGCTTGCATTGGTGAAGGTGAAGAAAAAATGAAGTGAGAAGGACCAACTAAGAATGGAAATAAAAAATTCAATGAAATATATAATAGTCTTCTATTGGTTGAAAAAATATTCCAATTCAATTCATGGTTCAAAGCCACGTGGGGGTGGGGGATACCAAATAAAATTATTTATTTTGTTTGGTTGGCCTTTCACAAAGGAGTGCTTACATGGGATAATTTACAAGGAAAAGGATTTAAAGGCTTGGGTATATGCTCCATGTGCAAGAAACAAGATGAGGAGGTAGACCATCTATTTATTGGATGTTTATTTTCCAGGGAGGTGTGGGTAGGGGTGATCGATTTACTAAATATTGATCGCTCGGGATCACTACAAACACTATAAAATTGTCTCATCTCAAGGTCTAAGTCCAAACCTGAGGGTATTCAAAATGTTGGCTATTCGAACATAAGAGACTGATGGTTAGGGAGGTGGTACTTGTTAGAGTCGGTCTATTCATCCCTCCATCAGAGATCAAAATCTCTTTGTTGCATTTCATTTCTAGGTGTCTCATCCAGTCCAATAAGTTGCATTCTGTTAGGAAGCATAGATTATCTGATGGAAAGGTATCTTCACTTGTTTCCCTCATGTTTGTACCTGCTGGTCGCTCAAAATTTATTAAAATTCATCAAAGTTGATTTCAGTCATTTATAGTCATAGATGGTGTTTTGGTAAAACAAGAGTCATTTCAGTCATTAGGTATAGGGTTTCTCAAATTTTGTGTTTCAGAGTGTCCAATGATGCCAACAAGCCAGAGGGGGGTTCAAAATAAGTTTTCATTCCAAAATTTTCATCATCAATAATGCTCAAGGATGATTCTTCTTCAAAACTCTGTTTTGAAGAAGAAATCGTCAAAATTTATTGTTTGTAATAAATATGTAATTTTTAAAGTTTTCCGTCATGAAGTATTTCAGATGCAGCCCTGGTCATCCTTTGCCGAAATCCAATGCCACCATCCCTGCAAAAAATCAACCAAGAAGCCATCATTTCAGCCAAAAAATAAAAGAGGAAACAAAAAGAACAGAGTTGTATTAAAAGGTGAAAAAGTGCCAAGCCAGACATTACAAAAATGGGTTTGTAAGAAACAAAAATTAAATCCATCACTATAAGATATTTTCATTGTTTCAAACATCCATTGGTATGCCAAGGGATCGATTGAAGTTGACTTAAGTGGTGAGAGAGTAAATCTGTATTTTGAAAGCCAAGACTGTGTGTTTGGAGTGCGCGCGGCGCATTGGAGGAAGGTGTGGCGCATCCACGAGGCGCGGCGCATTGGGCCAATTCTGACTGTGTTAAATTGCACTGCCGCGGTGCATCCACGAGGTGCGGCGCACTGGGCTTGTGCATGGTGCATAGAGCCTCCAAGACAGAAATTCATCAAGGTTTCATAAAAAAAAACAAATCGACTCAACTCTTTTGCTCCAAGTAAGTGTTTGTGTGCCCTTGCCATTGATTTTAGCTGGTATTTGCTGCGATTTGAAGAGGAGGATATAAGAGTTTGGTTGGTGAAACATAAACCCTATATTTGTATCAAAATTTTCTCCTTTAGGGTTTGAAATTGGTGTGTTGAAATTGTAATTTTGGTGCCAAGTCTCCATTTCCCACCTATGTTCCCTTCCCCATCATTGTAATATCATCATTGTCAATATCCTTCCCCTATTCCCTTATACCCTAAACTACTCATATCATTGCATTCCCTTTTCACTATCCCAAAATCATTTCATTCCCCATCACCAGCCCTTTCCTATATCATTTGTTAAAATTCCTAAAATTCCCAAACCCCACTTTCCTAAAACACAGTCAAGTGACTGTTATTGCATTATAATTCCCCTTGACAGTCCACTTTTCCCACTGTACTTGTTTATCACAATCCCTTCTTACTTGGCACACATTTGGAACTTGGAAGCAAAGACACCAAGTCCTAATTGCTCATTTTCGACAAACCAAACATACACTTGTCACACACATTGCAACACCATGACGGACACCGACACATCCTATGAACAAGACAGTGATTCCACCATTGAACTGCATGCACCAGGAGGACACTAAACGTCGAAAAAGGGAGGATAGACTCTGAATCATGGCCGGAGCTTCTTTGGCTGAGCATGATACTTGACGGGGGACCTTCACTCCAAATTTCAGCAAATTTGGAGAAAAATTTGTCATTTTTGAGTTTTTGGTCACAAAACAAGTTTTTTCGTCGGATGCATCGCGCCACTTGGCGCGCGCTTATGATTGGGACATTTTCTGGAGGAAAACTTGACATTTTTGGATTTTTTATGATAACTTATGCATGCTCGTGGATTACCTAAGGATTTCATCAAGTTCTAGATGGTCTTAAGGGTCAAAAACACTCCAAAAATGGCCTTTCTGCCACCTTTTGCACACACAGGAACCAGTTTTGGGAGATTGAAGTTTTGGAGGGGAAACTGAACTCCAAATTGAAAAATTTCACTTGGGTTGGATAGTAGACAGATATTTCTTTCCAACACGCTATCATGAGCTCAATTTGGACTTCGGTAAGTGCCTCAAAAACAAGCTCAAAGTGGTGCGACGCATTGAGTTTTTGGGCGCGCTGCATAGAGAAATTTGGCCTCATTTTGACTCTTCAGCTCAGAAATTCGCCCAATTTTGATTAGTTTTACTTTTTTGATGTAACTATTGATCTATCTTGATGTAATTTGATGATTATGATGTAATTTTGGCTCTTATTTACTTGTTCTATAGGATTCATTCACTAAGAAGTGAAAATTAAATGAATGAATCAGTTTCCTTCCATATAGAGGCAAGTTGTTTGATTGCCTAGATTTCAGTTCCTTGTTTAGAATTGGTTGAAACAACTCCTAGAAGGATGAGCTAGACCCCTAGAGGCATGGGGAGGGGTTAGGATGGTCTATATATTTTATTTTCTGAGACATTTTCAGGGTTGGACTCTTGGGAATAGTTTGGCACCTCATTGTATATTCATTTCAGATTTTTGGCAAAGGAAAGACCAGAGTTTTGCAGCACTTGTTGGGATCCTTGTGGAGCTGAGTTTTGATGATGTTTTTCTCCATGTATCTGTAAGTTTCATTAATTTTTATGTATGCCATTTCCCTTCTCTTTGCTTCCAAAATTAAACAAATGAGTAACTAAGGTAGAATTCATTAGTTTGTTGGTGCTCTGCCTTAAACTTTTGTTTAGTTTTATATGTTTTCGTCAGTTTGAAGAGGATCCTTGCACCTTCTTGCCCTCTTTAGCTCCTCAGTAGTATTTTCCATCCATTCATTGAATCTAAGACATCAAAGTCATTGCCCTCCCTGCCCCAACTTGAACTCTGCAAGAATTTGGCCTCATCCCCAAGCCCAAAAATTGCCTTTCCCTTTTTCCAACAAAAAACCCTAAAAATCAAAATCAAACTCCTTGATTCATATACCTAGCCTAAAATTAGCATTAATTTCAGTCATCTCAAGCCCTATTGATACATTTTTCCTGAGATTGACTCGGAGAGAGCCCTCTCTTGTTCTGGTAGGGCTAGCTACTAGACTGAGCGTGGTATGATGTTACCCTGAACTCTACCTTCCTTTAGCATGAGGTATATTTAGGAAATAACATAGTGGCGACCATACTGGGGAAGAAAATGGTTTGCTTGTTGGTGTTATTTGTTTTATAAGCTACAGACGGAGCCTGAAGTTATGCCAGGAAGCCTTCGAAACGCTCTTGCTTTGCATTAGCAAAAGTAGATAAACGTTGCTTCAGTCAATCTCCGGTCTAGCTTGTGAACATGACACTTGACTTGTGGATTGTCTTGCCCCAGTACATGTATCAAGTTCAGATCTGATGGTTGATGGTGGACAACGATCAGACATAAGAAGGCTGAAAATCATTCACCTGGTGACTCCAACTCATGTAGAGACTCCACTGGAGGACTAAATCTTTCTCTGCGAAAATGGAAGGATCTTCCACAAAGTTTAGGTATCCAAAGTGGAATGGTATTCAGGATCTAGTCTTCTTTCTTGTAAATTACTTCTTTGTCGTTCTTGAAGCTGTCCTGAAAGTTTTTCAAAATTTGTTGTATGATAAAGGTGATCAAAATCTTCACTTGACCTATTCAAAAAATGTAAATACTGAGTTTCCCTTTGATCCTGGCCTCCTTACTTTTCCAACATCTTATGATGAATCTCTTCAGAGTGATGAGCTTAAAGAAAACCAAACTGATCCCGTAGCTCTTGTATATACTCCTACACATTTTGTAGTCCCCGATAGGTATAAACCTCTTGTTTTACCTTCTGTTCTCCATGCTTTCCCTGCAAATTATTACCTATATTTTCCGAGATTTGATGATGAGTGTAACAATGTCAACGCTGAGCAACATGTGCAGAATGTTGAGACTTTTATAGACCTTTTTGAAGTTGATGAAGAAGATGTTAGTATCATACTTTTTTCTCTTTCTTTTCAAGGCAAAGTGAAGAGTTGGTTCAAAGCCCTGCCTGATGCGAGCATCTCAGATTTCCAGCAGTTCGTCGAAGTTTTCCTTGACAGGTGGGTGATCAGACATAAACTTTTCATGATTATAGAAGAGTATAACCAGCCGAAAAGACTGCCAGGGGAGACAGTACAACAATTTTCTGCCAGATTTAACCAAGTATATTTTTCAATGCTAGCTGATATAAGACCTTCTCCTAGATCTTCTCTCTTACACTATCCGGGTGCCTTTGATCCAGAAATGGAGTTTTAGCTGAGAGAAAGGAATATTGCAACACTTCACGAGATGCAGAATAGTGCAGTAAATGTAGAGGCTCATTTGTTGATCCGGAAGGCAAGGTTGAAGGAAGAAGAGATGAAAAACACGGATCCGAAGAAATTGATATCTCTAGAGGTAAAGCTTGACATGTTGGTAAGTGCAGTGGAAGAGATGATGCAAAAGAACACCACAAGGAATGAGTATAATGTTCAAACCCATGACTTGATGATTGAAGAAGAACAAGTGGCTGACCCAAAACATTTGGTTTCTTATCCCAGTTGTCATAATGATTGTTTTACAGATCATCTTGAATAAGAGAGAGCTGTTGATATGATATGTATGCTTGATGATGTGTTTTATACTGATGATTTGCCTAAGTTTGATCGGTATGATGATGATTACGTTCTCCAAATAGAAGCTAATCTTGCAAACAAATCAACAACTAGTTTGTGCGAGGAGGATGTTCACTTTCAGCAGCTCGAGTACAGTGATCAATCAATGCATATTAGCTTTGAAAATGATGAGGAAAGTGCAACAAATCTTGAAGTAAGTGAAGGATATTTGCCCTTTTGTTTTGATTCATTTCAGTTCATCAGAGATAACTTCCATGCAATCAGAAATCAACTGTCGACTAGTCTTGATCTGGACCATCTCGAGGGAAATGAAGATCTTGTTCAAGACTTCCCATATTCAGATTTACAGCCCCCGAAAGCCATTGATTGTCAAGTTGCAGATGAGGACATGGAAGCTAGCACATATGATCAAATGATACGAGATGACTCCGTTCCATTTTGTTTTGAATCATTCCAGTTTTTGAAGGTTAAATTGCATAGTAAATCTTCAAATGAGCAGCCTGCAGGAAATCAATAATCTCTCAGTTTTGATGTTGAGGATGAGACAGATAGCGAAATTTTTGAGCAAGTTGTTAATGAGAAATCTTCCCCTGAAATGATTGATGAAATCATTTTGGATACAAAACCCTCCCTAGCTCTAGATTTGCAGCCACCAAATGAAATTGAAGGTCGGATTGCGGATGAAGTCGTGGAAGCTGAAATATATGATTTAATGATGCAAGAGGATTCTGTACCCTTTTGTTTCGAAGCATTTCAGTTTATGAAGCAGAATATTCATAATATCTCTAAAGAGAAAGATGAACAACCAGTAGGATGTCATATAGTTTCAATGGATACATCGCAGCAGTCTTCTCAAGTTTTTGATGATCCTATTGCTTGTGTGTTGGATGATGTTTGCTATAAAAATTCTACTCCATTAGCTAACCATGTGCCTGAAAAGAATGTTGATAATAATCTTATTCAAAAGTCACCTTCATTAACAGATTTTTCATTACAAAGCCTATATCAAGATTTGCAGTCATATGAGGAGATTGATAAAGAATACTTTTGTTCTGTTTGGAATCAGCTACAGAGTTTGGTTATTCACGAAATTCAGGATCCTTTTGACAGCTTGCTGAAATCACCAAAGAAAGCCAGCACAGATGTGAGAAAAATCTTAATTTCCAGCTATGAAGATCACTTGGACTAGAGTAGTAATGTGTTAATGGAAATCAATAGCTATGTTTATGAAGATCCTTTTGTAGTATTCTTGAAGTCATCCAGTCAATTCATGCTTTGCAAGTTTATCAACAGTCAACTTGATTCCGAGTTTCTGTGGGAGTTGCCTTTCGATTCTTCCCTTTTCCTGCGCATCAGAAAGCATTTGGGAAGAAATAAAATAGCAGCCAGGATGCTTACATGGTTGCATTGGCTGTTCCATTTCACTTGATCAGGTGGTGAAAAGAATACTTAGAGTAGGTTTGCTGAATAAGCTCAATTATGAGCATTTTTCCAGTTTGTTAGTTATGTTTTAGTCGTGTTTGGTTTTATTATGGTTTTTAGTTTCAGCTTTGAGTCAGTTTACATAATGTCAGTTTTATTGTTTTGACTCCATTGCCCAATGAATGAAGGCACTGTCTTCTCTTCCAAATATCTGTAGTTCTTAGCACCTCCAAGGAGCTACCATCCCCATTGGAGCCAATGTTAGAGTCGGTATGTTCATCCCTCCGTCAGAGATCAAAATCTATTTGTTGCATTTCATTTTTAGGTGTCTTATCCAGTCTAGTCAGTTGCATTCCGTTAGGAAGCATAGATTATCTGACAGAAAGGTCTCTTCACTAGTTTCCCTCATGTTTGTACCTGCTGGTCTCTCAAAATTTATCAAAATTCATTAAAATTGATTTCAGTCATTTACAGTCATAGGTGGTATGTTGGTAAAAAAAGAGTCTTTCAGTTTCTAGGTCTAGGGTTTGGTCTTCAGAATGTCAAATAATGCCCGCAGGCCATGAGGATGTCTTCAATAAGTTTTCATTTCAAGATTTTCATCATTAACAATGCTCAAGGATGTTTCTTCATCAAAACTCTATTTTGAGGAAGAAATCGTCAAATTAATTGTTTGTAATAAATATGTATTTTTAAAGTTTTCCGCCATGAAGTACTTCAAATGCAGCCTCTGGTCATCCTTTGTCGAAGTCCAAATGCCACCATCCCTACAAATAGACAAGCAAAATCAAACCATTCAGTCCAAGAGCAACAAAGAAGCAAAACATAGTTCATTTCAAAAGTGCCAAGTTCAAACGTTAGAAATGGGTGTTTCAAATAAAAGATTCAAAGTCTTTGGTATATATACGATTTATATGTTTCAACATTCCATTGGTATGCCAAAGAGAGAGTATGAAACTAAGGAAAATCGTGGAGGATCAATTTCATCATATTAAGGCTGAACTGTTGGTGAAATTCCAGCGCGGCGCATAGGATGATTGGCGCGGCGCACTGGAGGAGCGCAGCGCATTGGGCGCCTCTACCTAGTGTAAATTTACTCCAGTGCGGCGCACACAGCCTGCGCGGTGCATTGGGTTGGTGCGCGGTGCATAGAGCCTCCAAGCCGATTTTCACTGTTTTTCCTCAAAAATTCAAAACAACTCAATCTCCTATGCTCCATGTAAGTAAAATCATCTTATAAGTTTCCTTTGATCGATGTTTGGAGTTTTTTTAAGATTGGTTATAAGAATTTGAGTGGTGAAAACATATACCCTATCATTTGTTGAAAAATTTCTCTTTAGGGTTGTGTATTGGTGTTTTAAAAACAAATTTGGTGCCAAAGACTCCTTTTCCCCTCCACCTTGTTGATTCCTTTCCCCCACTTTAAACCTATCATCCCTATTAATCCCTTGTTCCTCTACATCCCAAATCACATGTTTTTAAAAGTCCTATGTCCCATCCCTAAAACCCTACCATTTCCTACTACTTTCCCTCCTTCATATCATTTATAAAATTTCCAATTCCCAAATATAGTCAAGTGATGATCCCCACAATTATAAGGTTCATTTGACTGAATCACATTGTTACAACTGTATTATTTTCCACAGCCCACTATACCCACTGTAATGTTTCCTCATAGTCCCTCATTTCCTACTTAGTACACATTTGGGATTGAAATACAAACACCAATTCATCATTTTCAAACAAACCAAACTCTTATTTTCACCACACATATATCAGTATATACTTGTCATACACATTGCAACATCATGACGGACACCGACACATCCTATGAACAAGACAGTTGCCACTGAACTGCATGCACCAGAAGGGCACTAAGGAAGCACAAAAGGCCTGATCCACTTCAAATCTTGGTCGAAGCTTCTTTGGCTGAGCATGGAACTTGATGGGGGACCTTCACTCCAAATTTTAGCAAGTTTGGGGAAAATTTTGTCATTTTTGAAATTTTGGTCGCAAAACAGTTTTTTCCGCCCGACGCGTCGCACCACTTGGCACGCGCTTATGATTGGGACATCTTCTGGAGGAAAAATTGATATTTTTGAGTTTGTTATGATAAATTATGCATGGTCAGAAATGGATGAAAGATTTCATCAAGTTCTGGATGGTCTTAAGGGTCAAAAACACTCCAAAAATGGCCTTTCTGCCACCTTTTGCACTAGCAGGAACCAGTCTTGGGAGATTGCAGTTTTGGAGGGGAAAATGAATTCCAAATTGAAAAATTCTACTTGGGTTGGATAGTAGACAGGTAGGGCGTTCCAACGAGCTATCATGAGCTCAATTTTGACTTCAGGAAGTGCCTCAAAAATAGGCTCAAAGTGGCACGATGCATTGAGTTTTTGGGCGCGACGCATAGAGAAATTTGGCCTCATTTTGACTCTTCAGCTCAGAAATTCGCCCAGTTTTGACTAGTTTCACTTTTTGATGTAACTACTGATCTATCTTGATGTAATTTGATGATTATGATGTAATTTTGGCTCATATTTACTTGTTCTAGAGGATTCATTCACTAAAAAGTGAAAATTAAGTGAATGGATCAGTTTCCTAGCATATAGAGGCAAGTTGTTTGATTGCCTAGATTTCAGTTCCTTGTTTAGAATTGGTTGAAACAACTCCTAGAAGGATGAGCTCGACCCCTAGAGGCATGGGAAGGGGTTAGGATGGTCTATATCATGTATTTTCTGAGACATTTTCAGGGTTGGACTCTTGGGAATAGTTTGGCACCTCATTGTATATTCATTTCAGATTTTTGGCAAAGGAAAGACCAGAGTTTTGCAGCACTTGTTGGGATCCTTGTGGCTCTAAGTTTTGATGATATTTTTCTCCATGTATCTGTAAGTTTCATTAATGTTATATGTATGCCATTTCCCTTCTCTTTGCTTCTGAAATTAAACAAATGAGTAACTAAGGTAGAATTCATTAGTTTGCTGGTGCTCTGCCTTAAAATTGTGTTTAGTTTTATATGTTTTCCTCCGTTTGAAGGGGATCCTTGCACCTTCCTACCCTCTTCAGCTCCTCAGCACTCTTTTCTATCCATTCAATTAATCTAAGACATCAAAGTCATTGCCTTCCCTGCCCCAACTTGAACTCTGCAAGAATTTGGCCTCATCCCCAAGCCCAAAAATTGCCTTTCCCTTTTTCCAGTAAAAAGCCTAAAAATCAAAATCAAACTCCTTGATTCATATACCTAGCCTAAAATTAGTTTGTATTTTAGTCATCTCAAGCCCCATTGATACATTTTTCCTGAGATTGACCTAGAGAGAGCCCTCTCCTGTTCTGGTAGGGCTAGCTACCAGACTGAGCATGGTAGGATGTTACCCTAAAATCTGCCTTCTTTCAGCCTGAGGTGGATTTAGGCAATAACAAATCCTTGATTTTTTTTTGAAAGATAGAACTCAAAACATCATCTTCAAATTGTCTTAAAAACATTGTCCAAGAAAAATGATGAGTCTTAGGGAAAGAGAAGGATAACTAAACAAATCATAGTATGTAGTTAACTTTAATAGCACAGACATGGCTGCCCGCAGGTGTCCATAACCTCGACAGGGATGTCTTTTAACCTAGTGAAATGTCAGTATCCCACTTTACTAGATATAGATTCAGATTTTGTTTATTTGACTCTTTAGATGAAGGCCACTGCCCTGGCTTGATAACCAGTTGATGTTAGTGCCACTCACAAGAAGTAACATGGATGAATAGGCTGCCTCGTGATGAGACCTCCTATCTTCCAGCTTTTTGTCTGAAAGCCATTACTCTGGCTTGGTGACCAGGAGCAGTAATGTCACGCATGCTAGATCTCATGATCGTGGTAGGTCGGCTCATCATGAGACCTCCTATACTTCCCTAAATCATATGACATTCTCGCAATTGAATTCTACTTTCTAAATCTCCGTAACCTATTTGTTCCTTTCACTAAAAAAGAAGAAGATCACACATTATTCTAATGACAACCTCACACATTAAAATAGCTAGAAATACTCTTCATAATAAAAAAAAAACAAAGGAAATTTCTAATTATTGGGTAGAAGAAAACTACTTCACTCTCATGTAAAATAACACCTTAAAATACCCTATTAAAAATAATTTTGCAAATGAATTATGAGAAACTTTCAATCTAAATATTTTAACATAGGTAAAACAAATTATTCCAAAAACAAACTCGCTCTTCGAAAAGATGCAAATTATAATAAAAACTAAATCAAAATCATGTCACTCAATAATGAAAACTCAATCACTGCTACCTGCATAATTAAATCCACTAAATCCACGCTCAAACTTATAAATAAATGATTATACTGTGAAAGAAATAATGATTATAATTAAAAATAAATCCAATGATTAAACGAAGTCCCGAGATATATAAAAATATCATAAACAAATCAAATGATGATTAAATTGTGCAAACATTCAAAAACATCATATTATGCAAACTTGGAGTTATTATTCTAAAATGACCGTATTAACATACCGAAATCCAAAGCATCTAAAATTTGTTTTATTCCATACTCAAATTAGAAGTATTACAATCTGTTCTAATTATGTGAGGAGTAGTGCTTATTTTAGTATGACTCTATGTAATAACTCAAAACACGATGTAACTAGAGTTGTAATAGAGTATAACTCTATGTTACAACTAAAACACGATTATGTAATGAGTAATACTCCTTCAATCCATTAATTGGCACGATGCTGCAATGAATGAAATGCTTTGGAGTTGAACCACACCTTCACACAGATATCTGAAATGTTAAAATCACGCACAACTAATTTGCCTACGTTATGGATCAAGCTTAACTCCAAATGTGGTGGGCCCTCCCACGCCTGGATTAAGCCTGCTACTGTAGCCGGAGAAAGATTTTAAAACATCAAATACAAAATACAAAATGAATCATGGGGCAAATTCTTCTACTCACAGCTTGTAGACGATTTAGACAAATATTTAAAACAACATTTGGGAAATTGATTACACAAATCACAACAACGATTCTGGTTTACACACAGCAATTCCTCATTTCTCTACAAATCAGCCTCTGAGAAACTCGACTTTGAGAAATTCCCTTCCTGTTCTACATAGAAAATCAACCTTTCATCTGAAAAATTAATTGCGCACTCTACATCTCAGAAGAGATTAATTTCACCTTTTATTCCTATCGATCCCATCTAGTCTAATTGACAAAATCACGCCTCTCTACATCTACGAATTTAATTCTGTCTACTTGACAGACTTAACCAATCTGTGCCTTCCCTAATTTTCAAAAGAGATTGATTTACATCTGAGAAATTTAATTGCTGGACTCAGTGAGTCTACGCCTTTCCCAATTGATGAACGGACTACTTCCTATCTAATTGATCAACTCCCCCCTTTGATCGACTATGACAACTAATATATATACATTTTTTTAATTGCAAACTAGAGCTTCAACCAAGAAATAGAGAATATTATTGGTTTTACCATTTGCCGGAATGAGAATTGGTTTTGAAATAGAATGTAAAATGAGGAAATCGTTCCTCTTTTTGTGGGATGCTGCTATTGCTAGAAGGTGTGTTCCAATTGCTCTTTTCGTCTTTGCATTGGCATTCTCATCCACAATCTCTGCCACAACCAAGCGAGTCAAAAGAAGGCCAGAAATTAAAGATGAAAGCGTGAGCATAATGAATACATCATTCCATCAATGTGTAGAGATAAAGTCAGTCAGAAGAGGCCCCAAGGCAGTCCCAACAGACCCAGTACCATCTATAATAGTTGTGACGGTTGCCAAAGCTCTTGAATTTCCCCTAAACGAGTTTTGTGTACCAAGATCAGCTGAAACAACTATGGTAATGAGTGCTTGCAACATTATAATTTATGCCAATACCATCTAAGACAAATAATTCTGACTGATCAATAAAATCAATACCTCCTTTACTGATAATGGCACAGTGTTTGAATTCTTTCCAAGCAACTCATGGTATACGAATATGACAACAACACTAATATCATCATGAAATTGGCGCCTGATACCTCGTTCAATACTCTTAAGATCATAATACTTCACTTCTCATTTTCTAGCTGCCTCTTGTAGAGCTGCTCTGATAAGTCTCCTTAATATTCCCACCCATGGATAGTTATACACCATCTCAACAGCTTGTTGATTCATAAGATGCTCCCAAAGACCATCTGATGCAAAGATTAAAATCTTGTCTTGAGGTTTGATGGTCAAAGAGCAATGTGAAGGTTCTGCTGTTAAAACAGCCCTGTGGAGTGGCTCTGAAAGCTAAAATTGTGTGTAAACAAGGTTAAGTTTGAACTCTGGCCTCTTCAGATACACGTCCCCAATGGACCTTGAAACTTGAATGATGCCTTTGACACACCAGACCCCATGTTTCAAAACTACAATTCACGAATCATGAGGATGAAGAGCTTTCAGCTCCTGTTTAACCTCCTCTTCACTAGCATTATGATCCCTTATCAACTTATCTGCTGTTATTTTATTACTGGACCTTGATATGCTTCCAATTACTACCCTAGAGTCCCCAACATTGGAAACATACAGTTTTTCACCCCATATAACTCCAACTAAGCAGCATGAACCAACTTCTGCAATCAATGGTGTTGTCTTCCATGATCTAGTCATGTGTGCAAGAAACCCCTCCTCAGTTGCAATAATAGCCCTCCATAGGACCTCATCTGACATACATCCTTCTTCCCATGAAAACCTCATAAGATGCAAAAACAGGTGGTCACTGATGAAGTGCGATGTTGTAAATGTGGCTACGAATGATAAGAGCAATTTTCCACTGTGGTGTTGATGCTGGTAGTTGAGGAGAGCTAGTGTTGCTATATTAATTTAATCACTTGTTGCTTCCTTGGCAATTCGGACAAGCCAGAGAAATCCACCTATATTGTGAAAGAAAAAATAGATAACTCTTTTAACTTCATATATTTGATCTATCCCTTTATTTTTATTGGCGAATTAACCATGAGAAACAAATCAGAGAAGTGTTGGACTTATACACCTGCCACCTAAAAGACATTTATGAATGAAACTATTACAAAACATCTTTTAAATTAATTAATAACAAGAATTTATAATTTAATAATTAATATTTCTAAATGCCTTTAATCATCAACATAATGGATTAATAATGGTTAAAAATACTAGGTACAATCATGTATCTATTTGATAAAAATCATGAAAATTTGGACAAAGATACAACTCAACAATGCTGTCCATTGTTTTTTCGTTGACCTTGGTGCCATTGATCTTATTATCACCCTAGGGATTTTCATTGACTTGGAGTCCCTTATATGTAGTGGATTTCGGTTTAACATCAACATGCTCAAGAGAGCTCACTGGAATTGTGGGATTTCCTGATGAAGCAACTGACAAGATCTTGTTCTTTGTGCTGCGTTGGGAGCTTGAAGAAAAAATTAACAATGTTGCAACGATGGCTACCATTGGATTATGAGAATAGACCTACTGAGTCTTCTTTCTTCAGTAGAAAAAAATTCTGGTGTATATTAAGTACCAACACAAAAGTCAAAAAATATTGGGTTTTACATTCAAATTTATGTTCACTATTCAATGTATTATTGCCATAGTAAGGTGGGATTATCACTGTGCTGGGAATTAGTACAAAAATTGTTATCAAATGAGCACATCACAATCATCCATTCCAAAAATAGTGGCAACCAATAGTCTTTCCTCCGAGAGCCCTCCATCATTGTGTTGTCAGCACCTATCCACTTCCATCTGCCATCAGATAATATTCAGTTGTAAAAAAAAAAAATTATTCCAAAGTTTATGTTGTAGTCTGTGGTTCACATCTTTCATTACATCTATGAACTCATCCAATCCATCTCCGGCTTAGACAATTGCTAAAAAAAAATTAAAAGTTCCCTTTGCCCCGCAGCCTGAGGCATCTATAAGTTCATAATGCATCTCTCCATATGTCCTTGTCAGCCCCATCTTGGATAATCTATCAACCATTTCATTCTTCTCCCTGAATATATGAGTGAAAGATATGTTGGAAAAGGATCTTTGCAGGTCATTGATCCTTTCTAACTAGGAAAACAGATGTCCAGGCACCAAAGAGTTCTAGTTGTTCAGGTGATCAATGAGAACCTATGAGTCCCCAAAAACCCACAACTTGTTGATATATAGCTACTTAGTAAACCACAATAGTGCCCATAGGGCCAATATTTCCGTCCTCATATTAGTCCCCTATCCACCAAACCAGTGAATTTTGTAGTGACATTGTTGAGTGATCATAAGCCAAGCTCCATAGCCACATCTCATGTTCTGAGCCACCCCATCAAAAAAACCATCCAGATAATGAATTTTATCCTCAGTCTAATCGAGAGGTCATGAGGGGGTTTCTATTGGATCCTCAAGTCTCCCCAATTATGGATGATATGTGAAGTGACCAAACCAGATGTACTTTTATGCTCTTCAAATAGCCACTTGTTCTTGCAACACCACAATCTCCAGTGAAAAATAAGTGGAATGTTCCTAATTGCTTACCTTTTTGAAACCAACAATTTGTACAATATTCGATGGTCATGTAATCCGGTTCATGGAAATTGAAGTGTTTGCACAATGAGCTACGAATCTATCGTGCAAAAGTACATCTATAAAAAAGGTGAATGTTGTCTTCATTCGCTACAATACATGGCCTGCAAATCCCAGGCCCGATCTTACCTTTTTTATGAAGGTTTATCCATGGTAGGTTTTTGTACTTCCAGACAAGCCATAAGAATATAATTATTTTTGTCTGAATTTTGACCTTCCGGATCTCATTAAACCAACTTTTTCGGTTCTGTCCAAATTGAACATTCAACAGTTCTTTATAGGTATCACTGGTACAAATTTGACCTTTGTTAAGTATACTGCCCCATATGACCTGATCTCCCATACTGTTGTGACTACACCCTAAACATATTAAAATTTCCAGAAGTTGTGTCCACTCTTCTGCCATGGGTCCATGGATATCCATTTCATCTACCCCCTTCCACCTTGGCACACCCTCCAACCATTCTTTTACAATTTGACCAAGGTATAAAACTCCTCTGCCATTCAGAAAACTCCCCAATTCGGCACTGATGGAATAGTTCTGAGGATAAACCCGAATATCTGTAGTCCAGATCATGATTTTCTGACCATTACCAAAATGCCACTGTAGCATTCTATGAAACAATGGCCAAATTTTCATGAATCCATTCTAGATATAAGACCCCCTACCTGATTTCTCCCATCCTGCAATGTAAAACTTCTCCAGACTTTGAGTTCGGAGATATTTATACTTAATGATATCATTCCAAATACTAGGAGTATGTAGGCACCTCCAAATAGATTTCATTAGTAACGCCTTTCTAAAGGCTTCCACATCCAACATTCCCCATCCCCTCTGATCCTTCGGCAAATAAATATGCTCCCATCTGGTAAGGTGGTACTTCCCTACCTCCAAACCACCATTCCAAATGAAATTTTCCAAGGTTTTCCTGATTCTATTAATAATGGTCTTGGGAATATATAATAGATGTGCCCAGTACACGGTGAATTGATGGAGGACAACTTGCACCAGAACTAGTATCCCTCTCTTCGACAGCGACTTTAGCAACCAACCGTTTATTCTGTTGTGGTATTTTTTCAAGAGCCATTTCTAGTCAACCACCCAGTATCGAGAGGGCTTAAGGAAGAAGCCCAAATATATTAAGCTACCATCTAGGGGCAAAATACTAAACTTGAAAATCGCCCCAATTTGATCAATAATCACCTGGTCCCCTTCAGAGTGGTATAAACAGGACTTTCCTTCATTAGCCAACATCCACGAAGCTTCACATAATTTTTGAAATATGTCGTTTAGGATGATCCAACATTTCTCAATATACACTTGTACAAAATGGCTAATTAGTTACTAAAAAAACAACTAAAATTTGCATATAAACGACTATTTTTTGGTCGGTGACCAACAGTAGCTAATTTACAGTATCTTATAACACGAACAACTTTTGGTTGTTTTTAGCTTAGTCATTAATTTATTATCTCAATTTTGTTGTCTAGTTGTATATTTGGTCATTAATTTAGTCATTGATCTGATCATTAATTTAGTCATTGATTTGGTCATTGATTTAATCATTTATTTAATATTTTATTTGGTCATTAATTTTCACAATTAATGACCAAATATACAACAAAATATATTACTATATGATCACCCGAGAAAACTAATTAATGACCAAAGAAATATGACCAAAATGTTGGTCATGTTATAAGATACTGTAAATTAGCTACTAATAGTCATATATATGCAAATTTTAGTCATCGTTTGAAACCAATTATTGACTGAAGAAATATGACTAAATTTTAGTCGTGTTATAAGATACTGTAAATTAGCTACTAATAGTCGTATATATGCAAAATTGAGTCATCATTTGTAGTCACAAATTTATCATTTGCAGTAGTCATTTATTCATTATATAAACGACTAATTTAGTGGTTTATATTCATTTCATTTACTTTCATTAATAATCATTATATATTACTAATTTAGTCGTATATTAATTTTATTTGTGTTCATCATTAATCAATATAAACTACTATTTTAATAGTTTTAGATTGATTTTATGTGTTCATTATTAATCAATATAAATTAATTAGTATGATTTTGCAACTAAATTTAAAAAAATGTCATACAATTTACATGTTCATCTAATATGAAAACGTAAACTTACATATGTTAATTACAATACCAAATAATATCAAGTGCAACTATAAATAATTCCAACCACATAAATTATATTATATAAAATTTCAAGTATTACAATACAAGTTTCCAACTTAATATTGGTTGGAGTACAATTTACAGATAAAATATTGTTCATCACTTCAAAACATTATCATTACCTTGCCAAGGAATTGCAAGTGAATTCACCAACTCTGAAAACTTGACCATCAGTCTTTATGTGTGCATCTTATGCGGGATATTGGCTCTACAAGTGCCACTAGACTAGTACACTTCTCTCTCTTTGTAACTCTAGTGTTATTGTTCCTCTCTTTCTTCAATCCTTGCTTCTTACCATCAATACTGAGTCCATTTTCTGCAAAAAGAAAACAAAAAAAGTTACAATGTAGAGTATAAGACATGAAAGTCGATGAACATTGAAATATAAACTAAAGTATACTATAAAGGATTTATATGATATATACCTCAACATCAACAATATTGTTATTGTCATTGTTCCCCATAAAAACTAGAAACTCAAACAAGTTTTCTTTAGTTGGGAAATAGTGGCCACTATGTGGCCAGATGACCTGTATAAAGAAAGCAAAAAAAATGTCACAAATGAACAAAAGAGAGCTAGGAGTTTCTACTAAGAATGTCTCATGCTCCACTTTTGTAGTTGTATCGTTTCCCCTATTTATCTCTAAGAAGCAGTGACACTTCAACAATAAAACTGGTTAGTAGAAATCTAATGGGTGGAGCAAAGTATCGCTGACACAAGATTACAACAAGAAACTAAAAAAGAATAAGAAAAGACTTTGTAAATTGTGATACTAATCGAGAATATAGCTTCAATATAGTAATCTTCAATTATTAACGTACTATTACAAGGGAAAAGGAATCCAATTCCCATAAGCCAACAAATTATGTATGCCCCTTGTTTTCCCTGTAATTAATTGAGAAATATTAGCACACGCAATTTCCATT